>ML296290.1:1079-63968 GCA_005239495.1 Nicotiana undulata
AATTTGGTATAATATGTTGGTAAGGATAAAAAAAAAAAGTAGAAATGAATCCAAGTTGTAAGTTTATGCTTAAGCCTAAATGGCTATTTCACATGAATAATGTATACTAAAATCATGGGGTAACGCGTGGGATAGGAAAGGCAATTCCAGGTCCGCTTGACCGGGGTCTTCTGGTTGAGCGCCGGTCGTGTCCCTGGGTTTTGGGGCGTGACAAAATTGGTATCAGAGCCTAAGGTTTCAAAAGAGTCCTAGGATGTCTCAGAGCCGTGTCTAGTAGAGCCCTTCTTATCGGTGTGTTGTCGACCACATTGATAATAAGGGGGCTACACGGACATTTAGGAAATTACTCTTTTCATTGTTATTCTATATCGTGCGGTGAAGTGGAGAGTGAAAATGTCCTTGACTAATTCATGCTTTGTTCTGATTTTTCATTCTTTTCCAGCAATGGCACTAAAGAAGAGAGTTCGACTCGGCCTTGAGGCCAATGCCACCCCAAGTGGGACTGTGAATCATGTACCTGGTGGTGCGGGTGAGAGTGACTCCCCGGCCTTGAATTTGCCGGACCCTTCTAATCCGGATCAAAGCATTCCTGTTCCTGCAGCGGCGGAGGGTGCTGCAACCCCTCCCGCCGACATTCCTGATCCCTCTACGGTCCCAGCTTCCGGTCCCGGTACGTCCGAGGGGGACCTTAGAGAAGCTATCCATATGTTAACTCAATTGGTGGCCGCCCAGGCCCAAAGATCTCATGCTACCCCTGCGTCCTCCAGCGGACAGGGAGATTCCGCCGGCTCCAGAGTCAACCAGTTTCTGCAGTTGGCCCCTCCAGAGTTCTCAGGTATGGATCCAGAGGCCGATCCACAGGATTTTCTTGATGAGATGTGCAAGACCCTTCGGGTGATGAAGGCTACAGGGACAAAGGGGGTTGATTTAGCTTCGTACAGGCTGAGGGGATCAGCATATTCCTGGTTCTAGATGTGGGAGGGTTCCCGTAGAGAGGGAAGTCCTCCCCAAGAGATGGAGCGAGTTTGTGGACGCGTTCATGGATCACTTTTTTCCTGCCGAGACTGTGGCAGCCCGTGCTACTGAGTTTGAGGTCCTCAAGCAGGGCAGTATGAGTGTTTGGGAGTACCACATGGAGTTCGTGAGGTTGTCAAAGTATTCTCCTCAGTTAGTGTCGACCATGGATGCCTGAGTTCGACGATTTGTTCAGGGTCTCAGTCCTTTGGTTGTGAATGAGGCTGCTATAGTAGCTTTGCACTCGAACATGAATTATGGGAAGATTGTGGGGTTCGCCCAGGCTACAGAGGCTAGGAAGCCGAAGATACGGGCAGACAGAGAGAGTAGCAGCAGGGCCCGGTCGGTGGGTCATTCAAGGAGCGCAATTTCAGTGGGGAGACCAGTTCAGGGGAGGGGACCAACAAGGCCATCCCAATTTTATGCTCAGTCTTCAGCCAGTGCACCGCCATCCGTACACCGTCATCAACCGACTTGTCATTGTAGATCGAGATCCGACAGCAGGAGACCCCATCAGTCAGGTCGTTCTGGAGGAAGGTTCCAGCAGTAGGGGAGGGCTTTGTGCCCTCAGTGCGGAGGGTTCCATACTGAGGCATGTTATCTGAATCGCCCGTTATNGGGGCGTGGTGTAATTAGTGGTGGGGCTCGTGGTAGAGCCGGACCTAGCCGATTCTATGCTTTGAGTGGTCGCCAGAACGCGGAGGCTTCTCCAGATGTTGTCACAGGTATTCTGCATGTTCAAGCACTTGATTTCTATGCTCTTATTGATCCGGGATCCTCCTTGTCCTATGTTACCCCGTTTATTGCTTCAAGTTTTGGGGTAAAACCCGAGAAGCTTCATGAGCCGTTCTTTGTATCAACTCCGGTTGGTGATTCTATCACAGCAACGCGAGTCTATAAGAATTGTGGTTTCACGGTATGTGGTCGCGTTACCACGGCCGATCTTATTCAGCTGGAGATGATAGATTTTGATATTATTATGGGAATGGACTGGCTTTATTCGTGTTTTTCCAAGCTCGACTGCCGAACGAGAGTCATGAGACTCGAGTTTCCTAATGAGCCGGTTATTGAGTGGAAGGGGAATAGTGTGGTGCCGAAAGGTAGATTCATCTCCTGCCTTAAGGCCTCGAAGATGGTTAAGAAAGGGTGTATCTATCATTTGGTCCGGGTCGCAGACACCGCTTCAGAAGAGTCGGCCCCCGAGTCCGTGCCAGTCGTGAATGAATTTCTTGAAGTATTTCCGAACGAGATTCCAGGGGTTCCACCAGATAGAGAGGGTGATTTCGGGATTGATGTACTGCCAGATACACAACCAATATCTATCCCACCATACAGAATGGCGCCAACAGAATTAAGGGAGTTAAAGGAGCAGTTGAAGGATTTATTAGATAAGGGGTTCATTCGGCCGAGTGTGTCGCCGTGGGGTGCTCTGGTTCTTTTTATTAGAAAGAAGGATGGGTCACTCTGTATGTGTATCGACTATCGGCAGCTCAATAAGGTCACTATCAAAAACAAGTATCCATTGCCTCGAATAGATGATTTGTTTGATCAATTGCAAGGTGCGAGGTTCTTCTCCAAAATTGATTTACGGTCTGGGTATCATCAGTTGAAGATCAGGGAGCAGGATATTCCTAAGACCGCCTTCAGGACTCGTTATGGTCATTTTGAATTTCTGGTAATGTCCTTTGGGCTGACCAATGCTCCAGCAGCTTTTATGGATCTTATGAATCGGATTTTTAAGCCGTTGCTAGACTCCTTCGTGATTGTTTTTATTGATGACATCCTTGTCTACTCGCGGAGTCAGGAAGATCATGCTAATCACCTTAGAGCAGTCCTGCAGACTCTTCGTCATCACCACCTATATGCTAAATTTTTGAAATGTGAGTTTTGGCTGGAATCAATCGCGTTCTTAGGTCATGTTGTTTCCAGAGAAGGGATTCGGGTTGATCCCCAGAAGATCGCAGCAGTGAAAGATTGGCCTAGACCAACGACCCCGATGAAGGTTCGCAGTTTGTTGGGACTAACTGGGTATTATCGGAGGTTTGTGGAGGGATTCTCCACCCTCGCCTCCCCATTGACTAAATTGACGAAGAAATTAGTTAAGTTTTAGTGGTCCGATGCTTGTGAAAATAGTTTTCAAGAATTGAAGCCGAGATTGACTTTGGCACCGGTGTTAACATTTCCAGAAGGTTCAGAGGGATTTTTGATCTATTGTGATGCTTCAAGGGTTGGTTTGAGGTGTGTGTTGATGCAAAATGGGAAGGTCATAGCGTACGCTTCGAGGAAACTCAAGAATCACGAGAGGAATTATCCGACGCATGACTTGGAACTCGCAGCTGTGGTGTTTGCATTAAAAATTTGGCGGCATTATCTTTATGGAGTCCACGTGGATGTGTTCTCAGACCATAAGAGCCTTCAGTATTTATTCAAGCAGAAGGAACTAAATCTGAGGCAGCGGAGGTGGTTAGAATTGCTTAAGGATTATGATATGAACATCTTGTACCATCCAGGAAAGGCGAATGTGGTGGCCGATGCTCTCAGTCGGAAATCTATGGGTAGTTTGGCTCATTTGGAAGCGGATCAGAGGCCCTTGGCTCGGGAGGTTTATCAATTGGCCAGTTTGGGGGTTTGTCTCTCCACCTCAGGCGAGGGGGAAGTTATGGTGCATATTGGGGCAGAATCGTCACTTGTAGCGGAAGTCAAGGAGAAGCAGTTTGATGATCCAATGTTGGCACAGTTGAAGGAGGCAGTTCTGAATGGCAAGGTCTCGGCATTTTCGCTCAGCAGCAATGACGGAGTGTTGCGATGTCAAGGTAGGCTATGTGTTCCCGATGTAGATAATCTTCAGGGAAGGGTAATGGCGGAGGCTCAAAGCTCCCGGTATTTGGTGCACCCAGGTTCTACGAAAATGTATCATGATCTCCGGGAAGTTTATTGGCGGGGCGGTATGAAGAGGGACGTGGCGGGCCATGTATCCAAATGTTCAAATTGTCAACAGGTAAAGGCCGAGCATCAGAGGCACGGTGGGTTAACTCAACTTATGGAAATACCGACATGGAAATGGGAGATGATCAACATGGATTTCGTGGTAGGGTTACCTTGCACTCAGCGCAAGTTCGACTCAATTTGGGTGATAGTGGATCGACTCACGAAATCAGCTCACTTCTTGCCAGTTAAGTCCACCAATACTGCGGAACAGTACGCTCAGTTGTATATCAAGGAAATAGTCAGGCTTCATGGCACTCCAGTTTCTATTATCTCGGATCGAGGGGCTCAGTTCACAGCTAACTTTTGGAAGAAATTTCAGCAAGGATTGGGTACTCAGGTAAATCTCAGCACAGCTTTCCACCCACAGACGGACGGTCAAGCGGAGCGGACTATTCAGACGCTTGAGGATATGTTGCGATCTTGTGTTCTTGATTTCAAGGGTAGCTAGGATGATTACGTGCCACTTATAGAGTTTGCTTACAATAACAGCTTTCATGCTAGTATTCAGATGGCCCCATTTGAGGCATTGTACGGGAGGAGATGTAGATCTCCGATCGGATGGTTTGAGGTTGGTGAGGCAGAATTGATAGGGCCAGATCTTGTGCACCAAGCTATGGAAAAAGTTAGAGTCATTCAGGAAAGGATGAAAACTGCTCAGAGTCGTCAGAAATCCTATGAGGATATTCGTCGTGGAGACTTAGAGTTTCAGGTAGATGATTGGGTGTTCTTGAAGGTATCCCCCATGAAGGGAGTCATGCGGTTCGGAAAGAAGGGTAAATTGAGCCCAAGGTATGTCGGGCCGTATCGGGTCGCTCAACGGATAGGACAGGTCGCGTATAGGCTGGAATTGCCCCCTGAGCTGTCATTAGTGCACCCGGTATTCCACGTGTCTATGTTGAAGAAGGTAATTGGAGATCCTTCCTCCATCGTGCCAGTTGAGACCATTGAGGTTTGTGAAGAATTGTCGTACGAAGAAGTTCCGGTTGCCATTCTCGATAGGCAGGTCCGTAGGTTGAGGAACAAAGAGATTGCTTCCGTTAAAGTACTGTGGCGGAGTCAACGAGTCGAGGAGGCCACGTGGGAAACAGAGAAAGAAATGAGAGAAAAATACCCCCATCTGTTTGAATAAGTGTAGTAGTGATCGTGCGAATAATGGTTCCAAGGCAATTTGATGATTGTATTCGGACTCGTGCCAAGGCACCCTATTTTTTTTTCCTTCCTCTCCTAATTTCCTTATTGTTGTAATTTTCCAACGCGTGCTAAAACTGTACATGAAGTTGCTTACTAGGTGGTGTGCCACCTTTAGAGCAAATAAAAAGTTTGTGAAACAAATGTGCTAAGTAAGTGATTAATAGTAGTGTGGATTGGTAAATGGTAAGTAAGTAAAACTGCCTATGATCTATTGAGGTGATTGAACTGTATGGGGTACACTGAAGTGGCCCAAAACTATGTGCAAATTGTATGCCACTAATAGAGTCTTATGTTAAATGGTGAGCCGTATGCATTGGTCAAGGTAATTGAATATGTGCAAGTATTGAGGTGAGGAATGGTATACCTGTTGTAGGGATAACTAAATTTGTGTAATGATGCTTGGAAATGTGTTTCGGGGGCTCTCTGACAGGTAGATAGGCCTATATACAAGGGAACCTCTGGCGAAATTTTCTGAAAATATTGGAGCTAGTGTAAATTGGGAAGTTGCATAAAATGATTTTTCCAAAATCCTCATTCGAGGACGAATGATTTTTAAGGGGGGGAGAATGTAAAGACCCGTAAAATTTCTTGCTTAAAATAATGCCCGAATAAGTCCCCGAGTGGTTATCTTTGTTGAAATTCTTAAAATGGACCTTGATTTTTTTGTAAAAATACCCCAGATTTGAAAGGACTTAATTTTTTTTCCAAAGATTGGGTATTATGCGACGCACTATGCGATCGCATAATGTGTATGCGGACCGCAAAATGGTCGCATACACGGGCAGATCACTGCCCAAATGAAGGGGTGTTATGCGACGCATAATGCGATCGCATAACATGTATGCGGACCGCATAGTGGTCGCATACACGGGCAGATCACTGCCCAACTGAAGGGGGTGTTATGCGACGCATAATGCGATCNTTCTAAATTTTTACACCTGACCCCAGTTTAATTTAACCCCTGCCCCCTTTCATTTTAACTGGTTTCTGAACAAAATAGAGAGAAGTGAGAGTGGGTTCTAGAGAGAGAAGCACTCATCTTTCCCAAATTGGTCCTCCATCTCTACCCAGGCTTAGAAGTTTATCAAGTACTAGTCATCTTCTTCATCATAAGAGGTAAGCCTTCACCCTATTTTTCTCAAATTCCAGGGATTTAACTGAGAATAAAACACACATAGGTTGGTTCTTGGGGATGAAAAGTTGGAACCTTGCATGCATGTGAATAATCTTCCATAACCTAGCAAAGGGAAGCAAGTAGAGTAATCTTTTACTAAAAAGGGGTTTAGCCAATCTAGCGGATCACATAGTGTTTGATAAAATGCTCAAATGAACTCGAGACTCCTAAGTATTTGGTATAATATGTTGGTAAGGATAAAAAAAAAAATAGAAAGGAATCCAAGTTGTAAGTTTATGCTTAAGCCTAAATGGCTATTTCACATGAATAATGTATACTGAAATCATGGGGTAACGCGTGGGATAGGAAAGGCAATTCCAGGTCCGCTTGACCGGGGTCCTCCGGTTGAGTGCCAGTCGTGTCCCTCGGTATTGCGGCGTGACACAATGCTAAAAGCAAAATGCATGAACCTGGAAATCAGAGTAAGTGAATCTGTAAAGAAAAACATTGTCTTATTGAACCAGGTTCATCCACTTGAAACTGAGATTCTAGAGCTAAAATCTAAAAACTTAAAACTGAAGCTAGGATCCAGTAAAATGGTTGTTGATCATTCGCACATCATGTTAGAAGAAAATATTGGAAAAATAAAAGATAACATGTATGCCAAGGATGAACAGATATGAACACTTAAAGAAGAACTTGGCAAAGTCAAACATGAATTAGATCGAACTTGTAAATGGAATAAATCCTCTCATGCCTTGACATGGCTTCAAGAGAATCACAGTAGCAACCAGAGAGGGCTTGGCTTTGGGAGTCAATTTCCCAAGTGGGATCCCAAAAGCAAGTATATCACTCTTCTTGAAAATAAAATCTGCACCCACTGTGGTAAGACTGGCCACTTCAAAGTTAAGTGTACTGCAAGAGAGCAGGCCAGTCAAAAAAATGAGAGGTTTGTTAAAAAGACAACTTGGCTACCAAATTGGGCCAGAAAAATTTAATTCATCCATTCTATCATAGAAAAGGACCCAAACTAGTTTGGGTTCTTAAAACTAACTCTGATTTCCTTTTGTAGGTACAAGTGAGAGGAAGCAGCGACAGTGGCTGCTCAAAGCATATGACAGGGAACAAGGAACAGTTCCTTTCACTTCAAAACCTCAAAGGAGGAAATATCTCCTTTGGAAATGGAAAGAAAGGTGAAATTAAAGGGGTTGGAAAAGTAGGTAAGGATGACACACGTTCCATCGAACATGTGTACTTAATAGATGGCTTGAAATACAGCCTGATCAGTGGGTCACAATTGTGTGACAGAGGTAACCTGGTTGCTTTCACTTCCACAAAATGTTTTGTGATTAACTTGCTTACTAACAAGATAGTTTTGCAGGGAAGAGAATGAATAATATCTATGTCAGAGACTTGTCCACAATGTCTGAAAATGAACTCACCTGCTTGAGTGTTTTGGACAGTGATCCCCTCCTTTGGCACAAACGACTTGGTCATGCAAGTCTGAATCAGCTTAACAAATTAGTCTCTAAGGACTTAGTGGTGGGACTCCCTAACATTAAGTTCAAGGAAGACAAAGTTTGTGAGGCATGTGCAAGGGGGAAGTAGGTAAGATCCTCATTCAAAAGTAAGAAAATGATTAGTACCACCAGGACGTTGGAACTGGTTCATCTGGATCTGTGTGGTCCAATGAGAACTCTGAGCAGAGGTGGTAAGAAATATGTGATGGTGCTAGTTGATGATTATTCAAGGTTCACTTGGATCTTATTTCTGACATCTAAGGATGAAGCATTTGATATGTTCACCTCATTTGTTAAGAAAACTCAAAATCAGTTAGGACATCAACTAGCATCAATAAGATCTGACCATGGTACTGAATTTGAGAATGCAAAGTTTGCTGAGTTCTGTGATGAACATGGTATCAATCACAACTTTTCTGCCCCTAGAAGCCCACATCAAAATGGGGTTGTGGAAAGAAAAAATAGAACTCTTGAAGACATGGCAAGAACCATGCTTCTTTCGATCAAACTACCACACAACTTTTGGGTATAAGCAATAAACACTGCTTTCTATATAATCAATAGATGTATGACCAGGCCACTAGTAGAGAAGACTCCTTATGAATTACTTAAAGGCAGAAAACCCAACATCTTAGGGCTTTCGGATGCAAATGCTTTGTGCACAATAATGGCAAAGATTCCCTATGTAAATTTGATCCCGAAAGTGATGAGGGAGTATTCTTGGGATATTCATCACATAGCAAAGCCTATAAAGTGTATAATAAAAGAACTATGTGTGTAGAAGAGAGTGTGCATGTTGTCTTCGATGAAACTAACACTCTTTCTGAGAGACAGGAACCAGAAGATGAGGAGCTTGGACTGGTGAGAAGCAGTGAACACATTGAAGCAGCCATGGAAGATGGAACAGGTGATGGACCAGGTCCAACTACCCCAAGCAACATAACAGGGGGAGCTCAACATGTGAACCCTGGCCCTGATCCTGTTCCACAACAACAAGGCACCATATAATCATCAAGAAGTGAACAATTGGTGCTCAAACCACACATATATCAAAGTTCTCACCCTCTTGAGAACATCATAACAGATTTGTCATCCGGAATCAAAATAAGAGCCTCCTTGAAAAATTTGTGTGCGTTTGATGCCTTTCTATCCTTAATCAAACCAAAGAACATTGGTGAAGCCCTACAAGATGCTAATTGGGTAAATTCCATGCAAGAAGAGCTGAATCAGTTTGAAAGAAGTCAAGTATGGCACTTGGTACCCAGGCCACTAGACAAATCAGTGATTGGCAGAAAGTGGGTCTTCAGGAACAAGCTCGATAAGGATGGAACTGTTACAAGAAACAAGGCCATACTGGTTGTTCAAGGGTATAGTCAAGAAGAAGGAATTGACTATGATGAGACCTTTGCCCATGTGGCAAGGCTGGAGGCAATCAGACTTCTTATAGCATTTGTTGCACATATGGAATTCACTCTCTATCAGATGGATTTTAAGAGTGCTTTTCTCAATGGTTATTTGAAGGAAGATGTATTTCTCAAACAGCCTCCAGGTTTTGAAAGCAAGGAGTCACCAGACCAAGTATACAAACTTGACAAGGCTCTCTATGGTCTCAAACAAGCACCTGGAGCATGGTATGAGCGACTATCAAAATTCCTGCTAGAACATGGGTACAAATGAGGCAAAATTGACAGCACCTTGTTCTTAAAGGAAAACGGTAAAGAACTCCTGGTTGTGCAAATATATGTGGATGATATTATATTTGGGGCAACTACTGAAAAACGGAGTAAGGAATTTTCTACACTTATGGGGAGCGAGTTTGAGATGAGCATGATGGGTGAGCTAAACCTCTTCTTAGGCTTGCAAATCAAGAAAAAACCCAATGGAACAATGATCCATCAACAAAAGTATGTGAAAGAACTACTCAAGAAGTTTAAAATGGAGGACTCAAAGGAAATAGACACCCCCATAGCCACAACTACAAAATTTGATGTGGATGAACCTGGTTCATCCGTTGATCATAAACTATAAAGAGGGATGATTGGGTCTCTATTATATCTCACTACCAGTAGACCTGATATTGTGTTCGGTGTAGGACCGGGTGCTAGGTTTCAAGCAAATCCAAAGGAATCCCACCTATCTACAGTGAAGAGAATTTTGAGATATTTGAAAGGCACCACTGATTTGTGCCTTGTGTACCCTAAAGGTAGAACTTTCGACCTTGTAGGATATGATGATGCTGATTACGCAAGTTTCCTGGTTGACAGGAAAAGTATTTCAGGCATGGCTCACTTTCTGGGCTCCTTCCTTGTGTCTTGGGCCACCAAGAAACAAAATTCAGTTGCCCTGTCCACTGCTGAGGTTGAATATGTGGTTGCAGCCTCATGATGTGCTCAGTTGCTGTGGATTAAGCAACAACTCATGGACTTTGGTATACATGTGGGATGCATTCCTATTTTCTGTGATAACACTAGTGCAATTAGTATGACCAAGAACCCGGCCCATCATAAGATAACGAAGCACATATATGTTAGACATCACTTCCTTAGGGATAACTATGAAAAGGGAATGATCTCAATTGAATTTTATGCTACTGACAAGCAAATTGCAGATATCTTCACTAAAGTACTGAGTAGGGAGCATTTTGAGAGAAACGGGCTTGAATTAGGGATGATTAAGATCACCTAATTGGAAAAACAAACATGGAAACTTTTTTGAAAAATGAAAAAAACAAATTGGTTAGAAACATTAACATGGGTACTTAACCAGACTAATCATTGCTCAATATCATGTCTTTATTGCCATACTCTCTTGCCATGTTTTAATATGATTCCCTGGGTACTAATGATGTTTCTCTATCTTTGTAAATTGAGGCAAATTAAAGATTTTAACAAGATGAACCTGGTTCATCCATGCTGGTTCATATGACTGACAAGGTACGTACTCATCTCCATACTCTTATTAAATTAATTACAGTCATACATGAGCAGGACTCTATCTACATTTGGTTCAATTCAAATTCCTAGTACTTATCCAAATTGAACCAGTTTCAAGAAGTCCCGTCTCTACTTAATTAGCCTAGTTTTTAGGGGGTTTATAACTGTCTAATCAATGTCAATCCTGCATCGATTAGACTACCACTTGAGTAAATATTCTGCCCTTGTAAAATTATTAGCCATATCTTATAAAAGGGTCATCATTACTCCCATTTTCATAACTAAACCGTCGAACCAAGTTCATATCACTTCTCTCAAACCAAAACCGATCAACCTTTCGTCTTTTCTAAAACGTTCATAACAATGTTGTCACCACCTCCTGTTTCTACATCTTCTTCATCACCAATTCATGATTACGATGGAGTACTTTATGAGTCTGATTCTAATTCTCCATCTGTGTATAGCTCTCAATCTCCAGAAATATCATTAACCCCTGAAAACCCTCCAGTTCTTGAACCCACACCTAACCCTACCCCAGCCCCCATGGCTCGTCGTATGAAAGTTTTTGCCAGAAAATATATTGCCTCTGGCTTTCGTGCAAGATTCTTGGAGGAAATTCTACAGGATGAACAGGAGAATGAGTATGAATCATCAAGTGAATCTTTCAAATCATCCAGTGAGGATGAAGCACCTGGTTCATCCAGTTTTGAGCAAGGAAATCTTAAGGTTTGTTCTGAACCTGCTACTACTTAGAACAGGTTTGTGTTGGTTGGGTCCGTTGTTGATGTTGAAGTGCCGGATAGGCGTAGAAAATTAGGAAAAGAAAAGATTCTTGAGAGTGAGGGAGACATAGGTTTTGTAAGGGGATCTGGGGAGGACGGTACCCCCTTGGCTATTTATGGTCCCGTTCCTGAGCATGTTGGAGAAAATGTCACAGATTTAGGGGGAAATGTTGTTGAGGAAGCAACAACGGGGTTGGAGATCTTGAGACAGGGTATAGATGAACCTGTTTCATCTATAGAGGAAACACTATCTGAGATGCTGCAGAGGTTGGGAAACTCATACAATCCCAAAAAGAGAAGATCTCTCAAGTCTAGAAAAGCTAAAACACATGTTTCTTCCAAGAAACGAAAAAGCTCAAGTGTCTGTTGATTCTCCTGCCCCAAAGGTGCGTGCTACTAGGAGTGTTGTACAACGACAAGAAGAAGAATTGGGAAAGGCTCTAAGAGAGAGCAGGAAAAAGAAAGCTGCAAAGGGAAAAGCCAAAGTAGGAGAGCCTGTTGAGGCTGTTGATGTGGATGATGAATCGTTGGACCTAGTCCAATATGAGGAGCAGCCTGCTCCTGTTGTGGTTAAGACACCCAAACCCAAAAAGGCTAAGACTTCTTCAAAGACGTCAGCTGTTGTGTCTGCCACAACCTCAAGCACTGCTAAGAGGTCCAGGTCTACGGTCAAGAAAGTACAAGTGATAGATGAAGATAAAGAATGGAGTGGAGAGGATGAGAAGGAAGTTGATGAGGAGGCTGATAGAATAACAATGTTCAGGAAGAGGACAATTCTGAAGGGAAAGTTGTTGAAAGATCTCGAGGAATCTGGGATGCGATACCTGCTGACCACATTGGATGTGCAGGGGTGGAAGGATATGGTCCTTCGCATGGAAGGAAGGTTGTCAAGGAACGAACTGTTGGAGTTCATGGGTAAGGCAATAGTGAAGGATGGCAGGGTTACTTCCTCAGTCAAGGGCATTCAGATCACTTTTGATGCAAAGGAACTAGGTGAGATTCCGAACATACCTACTGAAGGCTACGATGATTACACTAGGCAAAGATGGTCTAGTCTTGATGGAATGGCCTCAGCTCTCAACATCACCAGATTCTTTTGTGAGAATCAGGAGGAAGTTGAGCCCAGGCCGATGTTCAAGAGTGAAATGAAGCCCCAGCATAAGCTATTCTTTGAATTTGTCATCAAGTTCCTGTTGTCCAGACAATAAAGAAGGCACATCGCCAATTACATGGACCTCACCTTGATGGAGTGTTTGTATAGGGGAAAGCAGATCAATTGGCCAGCTTTCATCATTTAACTCTTGGACAGAGTTGTAAATGGAACCAAAGTACATGCTATTCCTTATGGCTTTATTCTGACAACTGTACTTGCTCACTTTGAGGTTCCTGTGAGGAAAGCTGAGATGGATAATGCTAAGGATTATTTTGGGAGCAACACTTTGCTGACTTGTGATTATATTGTCAATATTCCGCAAGATGAACCTGGTTCATCTAGGAAGCAGCCAGTCAATAGCAAAGTAAGGTCATTGGTGCATGAAGGAGAGATGAAGGATGGGGAGATCCTTAGATTGAAATCTCGCCTTCATGAGGTGGAAGCTGAGTGGGATGCTCTCAGAGTTGAACTAGCAAAGGAGAAGGAGAAAAATGAAGGTGTTCTTCACCAAATGTTGTGTCTCCTTCAAGCCAAGAATCGAACCTCATCTGCATCTACCCATTCTTGGGATGTCCTGAGCCACCAAAAACCCATCTATGACCCAGTCCGAGATTTGTTATGTTTCTCTTTTTTACTCTATTTTGCTCATGGTTATGGTTGTTTTTTGTTTTTGACTATATGGTGTTTGATTTCCGATCCAATCAATGAATTTTGTTGTTTTGTTATTGACTTGTCTCGATTTCTTATGTAGCTTACATTTATTGGTTTCTTGTGATGATTAATCATGTTTTGAACCTGCAGTTGCCTCAAATGGCCATGAGTAATTGTTAATAACTCTGGTAAGTTTATCATTTTGCAACTTTTCGATGATGCCAAAAGGGGGAAGAAATCTGCTTTTTAAATTTCAAACTGTTGTGATATTTATAACCTAATGAACCTGGTCTCTCTATGATAAATGCTTAAACCATACAAAGTCTTTGAAGATTGTACAGGGTTAAGCACAGGGTTTGTCATCATCAAAAAGGGGAATTTGTTTACCCAAGTCACTGCATGGTTTTGAAGATTGACAATATCTACCAAGTTGAACTAGGTCCATCAGGCTACCATAGTGAAACAGACTCATTGGAACACGAAGAGTCCATGCGTAGGAGATAACGTGCTATGTGAGTTATCTGGGAACTAAGAGGTTGTATCCTAAAGCGAAAAGATTGCAAATTGATAAGAGGTTAGAGTTCGAATTCAGAAAGGATAGTAACAAAGGAAGGAAGTTGAGTTTAATACAAACTCTTCCACCAAGGAAGAGTTGCATCAGAATTAAACAAGAACATCTCAACTTCTGGCACTATATAATGTTGAAGTATTTCTACTGAAGAATGATCGCACAAAGGCAGAAGTAAAACAAGAATTGAAAGTAAAATTCCCAGAGATATTTTGCAAGCAGAATCCTTGTGCGACACAAAGGCTACTGACCAGCTAGAAGAACCAGTTTCATCTGTTTGTTTATTGAGTCTAGTTGGTTGTAGTAGGTGATTTTATTGTATCTTTTCAGCCTTCTTAGAAGAAATTGTAATAGGTACACACTGTTCAAGTTAGAGTTAACTTGAAGCTTGTCGCAATTAGCTAGAGGCTAGGTTTCTACAAAGGGATTATAGTTAGTCCTAGGTTTACAAAAGAGTTTATTTTGTAAATGATGTTTGGCTCAGAGTTGTAGTGAAGAGTTTGTGAAAATCCTACTGAGGAGTAGGTCGTAGTTTTTTCACCTTTTGAGCCAGGTGTTTTCCACGTAAAGATCTCTGTGTTTTTACGTTACTACATTTATTATTCCGTACCAGTAGAAGTTGGAACACCAAAAAGAACCAGGTTCTTCTACCAAAACAACACTCAAAAAATAAGTCACCACACAAATTACCCCCCCCCCTCTTGTGTGGTATTGAAGTATAAAACACCAATTCGTAGCCAAAGCCACAACCTCAACCCACTTTGACACATATCAACTGCAACCAAGATGTACCGATGGTCGTTTGATGCTGGAAACGACCACATGAAGTATATTCCCCAAACAATGAAGATTTAAATTTCAAGTATGCCTTCAATGGCATCTCAAGCCTTCTCAAAACTTTACCCATCCTTGGGCACCTATCACACATATTCACAAAATCATGTGCATCTTTGAATAGAATAGGCCAATAGAATTCTGAATGCAACACGTTTGCAACCTTTTTGTCTCCACCATGGTGCCTCCATATGGTGATGCATGGAAAACATGTAAATTTGCCTCCATCTCCTCCTCGGGAACACATTGACACGCCAACTGATTTGCACATTGCTTTAACAAAAATGGCTCATCCCATAGATAAAGTTTAACATCATGCATGAATTGTCTCTTACTATCCAGAGATAACTCTGATGGAGTCACCCCAGTTACAATGAAGTTCACATAGTCAACATACCATGGGGATGTGCCAGCTATGATGGCTGGTAATTGTTAATCGGGAAAGCGTTCCTGAATTTCGCCACTTCCTTAGCATGTGCATGAGTCTCCAAGCGTAACAAATGGTCCGCCAACTGGTTTTCTGTCCATTTTCAATCTTTTGTTTCCACGTCAAATTCCTACAAGAGAAGAACCCAACGAATTAGTTGAGGCTTAGAATCTTTTTTCTCAAACAAATACCTACATGGTGTGTGTAGACGATGACTTTAGTTCCTACCAAGTAGGCCCTAAATTTGTAAAACGCCCATACTACCGCTAGAAACCCTTTTTCTGTGACTGTGTCATTTATCTGGGATGGGTTTACAGTTTTTCTAGCGTAGTAAATAGAGTGGAACACTTTATTTTTTATCTTTCCCAATACGGCCCTAATTGTTGTGTCACTTGCATCATACATCAGCTCAAAAGACTCCCAGTCTGGGGCGGTGATAATTGGTGCAGTCAGCAATCTCTTTTTCAAATCCTCATACGCCTTAAAGAATTGTTCATCAAACTTGAAATAGGTATCCTTCTCAAGCAACCCACACAAGGGAGCAGAAATCTTAGAGAAATCTTTAATGAATCTACGATCTGCATGTCCCAAAAAGCATCTTACTCTTTTGATAGATATTGGAGGCGGAAGTTTTTCAATTGCATCTAGTTTTGTTGTATCCACCTCCAACCCATCTTTGAACACCTTGTGCCCGAGTACAATTCCCTCTCATACCATAAAATGTCACTTCTCCTAGTCTAACACTAAGTTCATCTGTTCACACCTGGAAATCACTTTAATCAAATAGTTAAGAATTCATCATACGATGGTCCGAAGACCCAAAAATCATCCATAAACACTTCAATTAATTTTCTACCATATCAGTAAAGATTTCCATCATGCACCTTTGTAAAGTCGCAGGTGCATTTCATAACCCAAATGGCGTTTGCTTAAACATAAGTGACATAAGGACAAGTGAAGTAGTCTTCTCTTGGTCATTCTGGTGCTATTGAGATCTAGTTATAGCAGAATATCCATCAAGGAAACAATAGGAGTCTTGTCTAGCCAACCTATCTAACATCTTATCAATAAATGTGAGGGGGAAGTGATCTTTTCTAGTAGAATTATTCTGTTTTCGGTAGTCAATGCAAATTCTCCAAGTTGTGACAGTCCTAGGGGGATCCATTCATTATTATTATTTATTACCACCATCATTCCACCCTTTCTAGGAACGCATTATTTTACCCACTTTATCACTTACTTTCTTACCACTTCCTTCATGACTGGATTCTAGCGGCGTTGGTGTTCCGCACTCAGTTTGTGCCCCTCCTTCATGAGGATTTTATGCATAAAAAAAACTGGGCTAGTACCACGAATGTCAGTTATGGTCTAACCAATTGCCGGCTTGTGCTCTCTAAGCACACGAAGTAGCTTTTCTTCCTTCAAAACAGATAACTCATAAGATACAATAACAGGTAAAGTTTCATCAACACCCAAACAGGCGTAATGAAGATGGGAGTCTAAGGGTTTGAGTTCCAATTTATGAGATTCTTCGATAGACGGCTTGGGGTGGCCTAGTTGGTCTATTTAGAGGCTCAAAATCGATCAGTCCTTTGATGTAAGCACATGCATCCATATGATACACCACCTTCTTTACCTCGTCATCCAAGTAAATGCTATCAAATAACATAAGTTCTTTCTCTAGAGAGTCATCCAGGTATGCCCCCACATCATTATTTTATTCTTCTTTTTTAATCACATATATCATAGCTAGATCCTCATAATGACTTGGCAGCTGAATTGCCTTGTACATATTAAAGACTGCTTCCACATTATCAACTTGGAGAATCATTTTACCTTCACAAACCTTTATCACAGCATCAGTGGTGGCTAAGAGAGGTCGTCCCAAGATGATGGGGACTTGTTCATCAGCTTCATTGTCCAGTATAATGAAATATGATATTAGAACAAATTGCCCAATTTGTAGTAGCACATCTTCTATCACCCCCTCGGGATGGACAATAGATCCATCGACAAGTTGCAACATGATTGTGGTTAGCCTTGGAGTTCCCAATCCCAATGGGATAAAAACTGAAAGAGGCATAAAATTTATGCTCGTCCCCAAATCACAGAAAGCTCGCCCCATATTTACCTCACCAATTCAAACAGGTATGGTGAAGCTCCCCGGATCCTTCAACTTTTTCGTTAGTTTTCTTTGATTTCTTGAGGTGCACTCTTTAGTAAGTGCCCCTGTCTTAAACTCTGGAAACCTCCTTTTGTTAGCCACAATATCTTTGATATACTTAGCATATTTTGGGATTTCACGTAACACATCAACCAATGAGAGATTCAATTGAATTTAGCTCAACATATCACAAAATTGAACATACTGTCAACGCTTTTCTCCTCCAATCTTTGTGGGAAAGGAGGTGGTGGCCTTCCACAACGTCTTTTCACTTTCTTCAATTTCTTTCTCGGTTTTTCCCATAGTTTTGGGGATCAGTTCACCCTTAAGAGTGACTTGTTCTTTCTTTCTTTTCGGGACTTCTTCTAATTCTCTACCATTCCTCAAAGTTACAGCATTTACTTGATGATTCTTATATGTATTGTTGGGAAGGGACCCTGCAGGTTGAGTATTTTGTTGTGCAGCTAACTGCCAATCTGCCTTTTTATATTTCAAAATTCATTCCTCAACTGCTAATTATCTGTTCGAAGTTGCTGGTTGTTAATCAACAGTTTTTTCAACATATCATTGGTACTTTCTTCTACCTGTTGAGGTGGCTTTTGAGGTTTATTATAGTTCCCTTGAGGCCTGTATTGATTCTGAGTGGTCTGTTTCCCATTCTATAAGAAATTTGGGTGATTCCTACAGTTGGGATTATATGTGTTCCCATATTGATTATTTTGTTCCATTGGACCTCTACCTTGCTAGCCCACATTTTAGATAGATTCAGGATTCACTGGACATTGGTAACTCATATGAACATCTCCACAAATATTACAACATATGGTCATCCTGTGAACCTGTTGCATCTGATGCCCTTGACCCATTGCCATCTTAGCGATTTGGTTGTTTAGTTTAGAAATCTTTGCTCGCATGGCTGACATATCATCTAGCCCTAGTGTACCTATTTCTTTCTGTTTTATCATCCTTTTTGAGTCACTTCACTTATTAGTTATGATCATTTGCAGTGGAATTGTTGAGTAGGGTCTGAATCTCACTGCATGGCTTTTGCATGCAACTTCCTCCGCAAGCTGAATCTTAATTTAATTTGGAGGTCTCGTCTAGTTCATCCACAAAAGTATGTCCCAACACCTCATGAGTCTGACAATGATGTGGGCAGTCTTTGAGTAGTTTCTTACATCAGTCTGACATAGTCCTTAGAGACGTTCAGAAAGTTGTATGTATCCATGATCTCCAACAAAATATGTATATGCCTTTGGGGATCTTGGCTTGACAACACCACAAATTGACGTGTGGATTAAATCAGTTGCATCATATATTGTTTCAGCTCAAAGTGCCCAGTTATATCAGGCTTCACGATATTCTGAGTCATGTTCGTGATACTAGGCCTTGTGGCCTCAATCACCGGACTTTATTCATTTTTTTCCATCTCGATTGGATGTGGTTGGACTACAATACCCAACTCTGCAATTCTTGCTCTTTCTCCCGTGTCCCTCCTTAACCTGTGGAAGAGTCTTTCGAGTTGAGGATCAAGAAGAAGAAGGTTGTTCAAATTGTTTCTTCTTCGTAGCATTCAAGGTGAACAGTTGTAGAGTCAGAAATAGTCAAACAGATTAACACTTGAACAAAAACAAATAAGAGCTTATTTCAGACAAACAACTAATTTGTTGATTATCAGGGTTTATTATGCTCGCAAAGTTCTTTCGACACTTCGCTTGCCTATTCATGCCAACCTAAACAATATGTCTATAGAATAAAACTTGACAAAAACGCATCTATATTTCCTGCAAAAATAACCAAGTAAGGCAACTAGAATATGTCTATCCTAATCATGAATCTATTCTTCGATGCTCGGACTGAAGAACTTACTCTATTCAATCTTATATGCAATTTATAATTCCCACTTTCGAGTTTAACTATAAATTCGTAGATAGTACTCTATTTTCAGCTACGCAATAGAATAATTAAGTGCAAGATTGAATAAACAAATTACTATGATAGAGTCAAACAACACAATCAACCATCAATTTACAATAGTCAAGAACGACCCATAACCCCTGAATAATGAGGTTCTTAGTGTCGCGCCCCCTTTTCCTCGCGAAATCGGGTTTCGACATTTTTGGGAAAACTCCTCTTTTTGGGATGGGTAAGGAATTTGAAGAGTCGCCACCTAACGGATTAAGGTGCGTTAGGGAACCTAGAGCAATTAACTCATATAACCAGTTTTCATCACAAGAGATCGGGTAAGGGATCAAATTACCTTGAGGGGAAGGTGTTAGGCACCCCTCGAGGTCCACAAAGGTGGGTCCGGCCGAACTTAAATTAAGCGAATTAGTCTAAAAGGGGAGAAAAACAATTTGGACAAGTACTATATTCCATGTATTTTAAACAAGAGTATAGGAAGGGGGTCCTAAGTTTTTTAGCCTATAGGATCATTCCATGCAATACGTTGTAACTCCCTCAAGTCGGAGTGTTACTCATAGCATTAGTGCACGGGCTATCATCTCCTTACTACCCAATCACTATCTTTCAGTTGTTACCTAAGCGTTCTAGTAGCTTCTAGCTCGTTCCTTATCCGTACACTACCCGTCCATTACCTACAGCCCTGGAGGTATTATGACCTCTATTTAGGATGGTTCTAGACCGACCTATGTTACTTAAAAATGTGAAATCTAGGTGACAAACAAAAACAAATAGGACTTTCAAATAAGAACAAATATGGGCTCACATTGACCTCCACACATAGGCAACAAAAGCACGCAATTGAATTAGCAAACTTTGTTAACTTTAGAATCATATAGGCAGGATATACATGTGAGCAGAAACAAATTGTAAAGACACTTTTATTAAGGCGAGAATTGGGACCTATTTGTTTGCCTACTGAATTTATTCAGCATGAATCTGGGCACTTCAGGCAGTAGTATGCCACGACTTTAAACCCAGAATCATTAGTAAGTCCTATAGATATATCTCCTAAGTGATGGACAATATCGATTGAATTCAGAACCGACCAACAGGATCCTATAGGCATGATTTCTACGAGCTTATTAATTACAGACCTACAAACATGGTTTCTAAGTGTAGCACTGATTTTAACTCATAAAGACATGTTTTTATTCCCCTTTAAAATCCTATAGGCATGCTTGCTGAATTGATTAAAACCCTATAGGAAAGATTTCTAAGTTTGAAACTGATTTCAACCCCATAGGCATGGTATCTATTAGCTTAAACCTTATAGGCATGATTTCTAAGTTAAAACTAATTTTTGGTCCTACAGGCATGATATCTATTAGCTTAAACCCTATAGGCATGATTTCTAAGTTGAAACTGATTTTTTGGTCCTATAGGCATGATATCTATTAACCGTATATGGGAAGAAATTAAACAGATTGTCATGAAGGATAATTATCTCAAACAAACAAGGTCCTATAGGCATGATTGCTAATGCACATTTGTTGAAAGCATGATAGACTCTATGAGTAGAATTATACGAAGGTTTTATAAGCAGGTTCTCTAATATGTAAGCGTAAATATAGAATCCAAATAATCATGAAAGTTTTACAGGCATGATCTCTAAACACGGTACAATATTTAATTAGCATAATAAAATCCTATAGGCCGGATTTCTACTTAGTTTTAACAAAAGATATAATAAAACCTCCCAGCCTTTACTAATTAACCCAAAATCTGTTATTACAAAGATTATTACAGCCCAGAATATCGAATGAATTACATAATGGTAACAATTACACTATAGAGAACCTTCATAGGCCTAACTAAACATGGGAACTAGGCTTTCCAACATAACAGCTTTGGAGCATAGCAATAATTCATCCATGGCACATTAAAACCTGGCTTCCAATGTGTCAAAGTTTCCAAGGGCCTCGGGTACCCAGGGCAATGCTCACACCGGAACCACATTCAGAAGTTAATTCATACAAGATTGGAAAACCAACCCCAATGTGTCAGAGTTCAAAGGAGTCTCAAGGACCCTAGGCAGTGCTCACACTGGGGTGGTTGAGAACTTAAATGACTAAGAGTAAGAATTTTAAAACCATTACATAAAGGAAAAGGTGAAGATTTCAAAATAGTTCAATATCAGAAGAAATAAAGTTCAGAACATAGAGTTGCAGACAGAACTGTACCATGAAGCCAACGAGGTTCATGTTCAGAACATAGTTCGAACAGGATGATATCTGATTTAAGCTAGATACTTAGGCTAGTATTTGAACTAGTAATGGCTTAGTCACAAAAGCAATTAGGCAGAAACACATGAATTAAGCAAACAAGACATATGAGTTAAGCAACAAAAATACTTGATAACATGCTTATAGTATCTTGCAAAGTTCAGAACAGGTATAAAACTCACAAACAAATTGAACCTTAAACTAACTTATGAAAGGATTCCTGTTATTCTAGATAACTTAGTCTTAAGTGAACAATATTATCAAATTGTCATATAAAGGACAGGATCATGCTAGGAATTGAAACAGGCTAGCCAAACAAAGCATAGAGAATGAAATTGCAATGATTAGGGCATACCAGTTGAGAAAAAAGCAAGTAAAGGTGCAATAGTAGTTAAATTCCAGAGTAATTTGGCCTTGGCTTTCAGCCAGCCAAACAATAGCCACTTAGCACAGAAATCAGAACAAGAAAGAACAAAGGCAGCTTAAGTTTTTGTGAGAATAGCAGGATTCGAGTCTGTCCTAAAGGGAATGAGGAAGGGGTTTAAATAGTACTCAATGAGGTAGGAAAATAAGGTAATGAGTCATTCCTACACAAATAAGGCATGAGAATAACTTCAAAATCAATTAGAGTCGGCTTCAATCAATTAACAAGACATAATGGCATACAATTAGGCTAGTACCACTAAATTTAGGGAAAGCATTATATGGAATCAATCAGTAGTCAAGTACCATATCAAATAAGGTAAAGAAATAATTCCAGGATCAATTTGAAGTCGGCTTCAATCAACTAACAGAACATAATAGTATAAAATCAGGTCAGCACTATTCAGGTTGAGGAAAGTGTTATACAAAGTCAATCAAATAGTCAAGATACCAGATAAAATATGATAGGGAGTAATGAGAATGGGTAAATCGAACCAAATAACGATGTACCAGCACTACACAGAAAGGAAAGACTTAAATCTTAGTAAAGATTTCAAAGTCTTAATTTTGGGGCAAATAAAATTATTCAATAATTAAGGCCAAGAATCACAGAGACAGATAAATAGAAACATTAAAGGAAAAATAATTACATATCAAAAAACCTTAAATTTTAATATAAATAAAAATAGGCAGAAGTTAGGGAAAGTAAAATTAGTCAGAAAAAAATAAGGAAAAATATTTTTTGGCGAAAATCTGTTAAATTCAAAACCCTAGTTTTAGGGTAAATAAGATCGGTCAGAAATAGTTAAGAAACTATAAACATAGAGATAGAGGTACTAAATATTAAAGGAAAAATACTAAAACAAAAATAGAAATCGTTTCAGATTTGGAAAGATCTAAACCCTAATTTTAGGGTAAGTAACAGATTCAACCAAAAATAGACAGATTCGTGAGTGATAGAGCAAATATAGATGAAGAGTAACATAAAAAATGAACAAAAGTTGAACCAAATCTGGTTTGAACCAGAGATCCGAAACCCTAACTGAAGATACGAAAAATATTCGTACTCATAGGTATTGGGATGAACACAGATGGAAATAGCCAAAATATGAGAGATTCCGGACCAGATCTGGTTCGAGTCTCTTGCCATTTGAGGCAAATAAGTCATGTAACATCAAGGACGGGTAGTAGGTAAAAGTGTAAGGCCAAATAAGTCAAGGAATCAAGAAGCGAATCCATTTCTTGCCGGAATTGAAGGGGAAACAATGACGGCGGATTAGGGTTTGAGAGGGGAGGGGTGAGGAGATGAGATGATTAGAGGACAGCGGGTGGGGGGGAAATGTTTTAGGGTTTAGGGGTGTTTGGTATTATTAAAAGGGGTGAGTGATTTAAGGTCGTTGATCTTCTAAGATCAACGGTCAGGGTTAGAACAGGCATGTTAAGGTGACTGGTATGGGTATGGGATAGGTCGGGTTGGTGTAATGGGTATCGGGTAATTGGGCTGGTTAGTGTATTGGGTTGGGTAGGTCCGAAATTAATTAAGCAAAAGGGGCTAGATTTTAAATCCCTAGTTAATTTAGTAAAAAATATTTTTAAAAATGATTAATAAATGATAAAAATGTCATTTGTATATGAAAATGATTTAAAAATAATTATTTAACATTATAAGAATATAAAATATCATTATTTGTGTAAATAATGTAATTATGCATATATGTGCTATTATTGCAAAATTATTGCACTTATAGCCTAAAGATGCAAATATAATTGTACATAAAATGATTAAATCTCAATATGAATATAAATGATAATATTAAGTAATAAATTATAAAATAATTTGTGATGCAACTAGTAATTATTTAGATAATAAATTGACTGAAAACACTTTAAAATTATAGAAATTTATGGAACAACATTGGTTGATGCTCATGCATTGTTTGGAATTATATATGTATTTTAAAAATATATATAGGAAACATTGGGTATCAACAACTGCCCATCTTTACCAGGGAAGGATGAAAGAGCTGTCGGGTAAAGATATGATGATCAATTTTGACCGAATAGGCTGATTTGAGAGATATAGGTCGTACTCTGATTTTCGAGCTGCCTACATATCCCTGGTTTTACAGAAATCATGTCGTGTGTAGTTCTAGATCCACCGGCGGAATAAACCAATGGAATTGTCACAAGGATGGACAAAAGGTTTCGAGTAGGATGAAACGGTTATGGTGAACGGCCAGGTTTGAAATGATTTGGAGGAACTGGAGCGGGATTGCTCCTGTTGGGATAACGGTTACTCGCTGGGTTACCTGCAAATCTACAAAAGATATACTGCGAGCATATATGTATAAAGTTTGCGTAAATTTAGACATGATGCAAATTCCCTTCAGACCATGAAAACTGTCTTTGGACTGTGAGGATGACGTCCTTGGACCATGACATCCCGGCCATGAATTGCGATAGAGGGTTCGCAGGCCATGAAATGGTGTTCTCGGGCCATGAAGATAGTGCATCCGAACCATGACGCCTTTGAATAATGATGTGCATATTTGAGAGATCCTCAGGCCATGGCATGATGTCTTCCGGCTATGAGGATGGTGCTTTTGGACTATGACGCCTTCTGACAAGTTGGCTATATTTCAGCCCATGAGGTGCATAGAAAACAAGACAGAGCCTAGTCTTGTGTGAAGTTGAGGGAAGACCTTAGCCCGAGAGAAGAGAACAATGCAAGAGAGACAGTGCTTAGTCTCGTGCAAGATTTTGGACAGTGGTTAGTCCCAACAAAAGAGAAGGCAGTGCTTAGCCTTATGCAAATAGGGAGGCAGGGCCTAGCCTCATGCAAGCGATTTGAGACAGGTCTTAGTCTCATGCAAAGAGAATGCAGTGCTTAGCCTTATGCAAATAGGGAGGCAAGGCTTAGCCTCATGCAAGCGATTTGAGACAAGGCTTAGTCTCATACAAAGAGGAGGCAATGCTTAGCCTTATGCAAATAGGGAGGCAAGGCTTAGCCTCATGCAAGCGATTTGAGACAAGGCTTAGTCTCATACAAAGAGGAGGCAATGCTTAGCCTTATGCAAATAGGGAGGCTGGGCTTAGCCTCATGCAAGCAATTTGAGACATGTCTTAGTCTCATGCAAAGAGAAGGCAGTGCTTAGCCTTATGCAAATATGGAGGCAGGGCTTAGCCTTATGCAAATATGGAGGCAGATCTTAGCCTTATGCAAGCGATTTGAGACAGGGCTTAGTCTTATGAAAAGAGAAGGCAATGATTAGTATAATGCAAATAGGGAGGCAGGGCTTAGCCTCATTCAAGTGATTTGAGATAGGGCTTAGTCTCATGCAAAGAGAAGGCAGTGCTTAGACTTATGCAAATAGGTAGGCAGTGCTTAGCCTCATGCAAGGATTAAGACAAAGCTTAGTCTCATGCAAAGAGAAGGCAATGCTTAGCCTTATGCAAATAAGGAGGGAGGATTTCTACTTAACTTTAACAAAAGATATAATAAAACCTCCCAGCCTTTACTAATTAACCCAAAATCTGTTATTACAAAGATTATTACAGCCCAGAATATCGAATGAATTACATAATGGTAACAATTACACTATAGAGAACCTTCATAGGCCTAACTAAACATGGGAACTAGGCTTTCCAACATAACAGCTTTGGAGCATAGCAATAATTCATCCATGGCACATTAAAACCTGGCTTCCAATGTGTCAAAGTTTCCAAGGGCCTCGGGTACCCAGGGCAATGCTCACACCGGAACCACATTCAGAAGTTAATTCATACAAGATTGGAAAACCAACCCCAATGTGTCAGAGTTCAAAGGAGTCTCAAGGACCCTAGGCAGTGCTCACACTGGGGTGGTTGAGAACTTAAATGACTAAGAGTAAGAATTTTAAAACCATTACATAAAGGAAAAGGTGAAGATTTCAAAATAGTTCAATATCAGAAGAAATAAAGTTCAGAACAAAGAGTTGCAGACAAAACTGTACCATGAAGCCAACGAGGTTCATGTTCAGCACATAGTTCGAACAGGATAATATCTGATTTAAGCTAGATACTTAGGCTAGTATTTGAACTAGTAATGGCTAAGTCACAAAAGCAATTAGGCAGAAACACATGAATTAAGCAAACAAGACATATGAGTTAAGCAACAAAAATACTTGATTACATGCTTATAGTATCTTGCAAAGTTCAGAACAGGTATAAAACTCACAAACAAATTGAACCTTAAACTAACTTATGAGAGGATTCCTGTTATTCTAGATAACTTAGTCTTAAGTGAACAATATTATCAAATTGTCATATAAAGGACAGGATCATGCTAGGAATTGAAACAGGCTAGCCAAACAAAGCATAGAGAATGAAATTGCAATGATTAGGGCATACCAGTTGAGAAAAAAGCAAGTAAAGGTGCAATAGTAGTTAAATTCCAGAGTAATTTGGCCTTGGCTTTCAGCCAGCCAAACAATAGCCACTTAGCACAGAAATCAGAACAAGAAAGAACAAAGGCAGCTTAAGTTTTTGTGAGAATAGCAGGATTCGAGTCTGTCCTAAAGGGAATGAGGAAGGGGTTTAAATAGTACTCAATGAGGTAGGAAAATAAGGTAATGAGTCATTCCTACACAAATAAGGCATGAGAATAACTTCAAAATCAATCAGAGTCGGCTTCAATCAATTAACAAGACATAATGGCATACAATTAGGCTAGTACCACTTAATTTAGGGAAAGCATTATATGGAATCAATCAGTAGTCAAGTACCAGATCAAATAAGGTAAAGAAATAATTCCAGGATCAATTTGAAGTTGGCTTCAATCAACTAACAGAACATAATAGTATAAAATCAGGTCAGCACTATTCAGGTTGAGGAAAGTGTTATACAGAGTCAATCAAATAGTCAAGATGGCGGATAAAATATGATAGGGAGTAATGAGAATGGGTAAATCGAACAAAATAACGATGTACCAGCACTACACAGAAAGGAAAGACTTAAATCTTAGTAAAGATTTCAAAGTCTTAATTTTGGGGCAAATAAAATTATTCAATAATTTAGGCCAAGAATCACAGAGACAGATAAATAGAAATATTAAAGGAAAAATAATTACATATCAAAAAACCTTAAATTTTAATATAAATAAAAATAGGCAGAAGTTAGGGTAAGTAAAATTAGTCAGAAAAAAATAAGGAAAAATATTTTTTGGCGAAAATCTGTTAAATTCAAAACCCTAATTTTAGGGTAAATAAGATCGGTGAGAAATAGTTAAGAAACTATAAACATAGAGATAGAGGTACTAAATATTAAAGGAAAAATACTAAAACAAAAATAAAAATCGTTTCAGATTTGGAAAGATCTAAACCCTAATTTTAGGGTAAGTAACAGATTCAACCAAAAATAGACACATTCGTGAGTGATAGAGCAAATATAGACGAAGAGTAACATAAAAAATGAACAAAAGTTGAACCAAATCTGGTTTGAACCAGAGATTCGAAACCCTAACTTAAGATACGAAAAATATTCGTACTCATAGGTATTGGGATGAACACACACGGAAATAGCCAAAATATGAGAGATTCTGGACCAGATCTGGTTCGAGTCTCTTGCCATTTGAGGCAAATAAGTCATGTAACATCAAGGACGGGTAGTAGGTAAAAGTGTAAGGCCAAATAAGTCAAGGAATCAAGAAGCGAATCCATTTCTTGCCGGAATTGAAGGGGAAACGATGACGGCGGATTAGGGTTTGAGAGGGGAGGGGTGAGGAGATGAGATGATTAGAGGACAGCGGGTGGGGGGAAAATGTTTTAGGGTTTAGGGGTGTTTGGTATTATTAAAAAGGGTGAGTGATTTAGGGTCGTCGATCTTCTAAGATCAACGGTCAGGGTTAGAACAGGCAGGTTAATGTGACGGGTATGGGTCTGGGATAGGTCGGGCTGGTGTAATGGGTATCGGGTAATTGGGTTGGTTAGTGTATTGGGTTGGGTAGGTCCGAAATTAATTAAGTAAAACGGGCTAGATTTTAAATCCCTAGTTAATTTAATAAAAAATATTTTTAAAAATGATTAATAAATGATAAAAATGACATTTGTATATGAAAATGATTTAAAAATAATTATTTAACATTATAAGAATATAAAGTATCATTTTTTGTGTAAATAATGTAATTATGCATATATGTGCTATTATTGCAAAATTATTGCACTTATAGCCTAAAGGTGCAAATATAATTGTACATAAAATGATTAAATCTCAATATGAATATAAATGATAAAATTAAGTAATAAATTATAAAATAATTTGTGATGCAACTAGTAATTATTTAGATAATAAATTGACTGAAAACACTTTAAAATTATAGAAATTTATGGAACAACATTGGTTGATGCTCATGCATTATTTGGAATTATATATGTATTTTAAAAATATATATATAGGAAACATTGGGTATCAACAACTGCCCATCTTTACCAGGGAAGGATGAAAGAGCTGTCGGGTAAAGATATGATGATCAATTTTGACCGAATAGGCTGATTTGAGAGATATAGGTCGTACTCTGATTTTCGAGCTGCCTACATATCCCTGGTTTTACAGAAATCATGTCGTGTGTAGTTCTAGATCCACCGGCGGAATAAACCAATGGAATTGTCACAAGGATGGACAAAAGGTTTCGAGTAGGATGAAACGGTTATGGTGAACGGCCAGGTTTGAAATGATTTGGAGGAACTGGAGCGGGATTGCTCCTGTTGGGATAACGGTTACTCGCTGGGTTACCTGCAAATCTACAAAAGATATACTGCGAGCATATATGTATAAAGTTTGCGTAAATTTAGACATGATGCAAATTGCCTTCAGACCATGAAAACTGTCTTTGGACTGTGAGGATGACGTCCTTGGACCATGACATCCCGGCCATGAATTGCAAGGCTTAGCCTCATGCAAGCGATTTGAGACAAGGCTTAGTCTCATACAAAGAGGAGGCAATGCTTAGCCTTATGCAAATAGGGAGGCTGGGCTTAGCCTCATGCAAGCAATTTGAGACATGTCTTTGTCTCATGCAAAGAGAAGGAAGTGCTTAGCCTTATGCAAATATGGAGGCAGGGCTTAGCCTTATGCAAATATGGAGGCAGATCTTAGCCTTATGCAAGCGATTTGAGACAGGCTTAGTCTTATGAAAAGAGAAGGCAGTGCTTAGTATAATGCAAATAGGGAGGCAGGGCTTAGCCTCATTCAAGTGATTTTAGATAGGGCTTAGTCTCATGCAAAGAGAAGGCAGTGCTTAGCCTTATGCAAATAGGTAGGCAGGGCTTAGCCTCATGCAAGGATTGAGACAGAGCTTAGTCTCATGCAAAGAGAAGGCAATGCTTAGCCTTATGAAAATAAGGAGGCAGGGCTTAGCCTCATGCAAGGATTGAGACAGAGCTTAGTCTCATCCAAGTGTAAGAGTAAGAGTGAAGTGTTCTTAGCTGACAATGTGTTTCATGCATAGAGATTGTGTTGTGTGACGGTGTTTATCATGATGATATAGTCCTGCATCCAACGAAAATTTGTGAGTTTTGCGGGGGAGGTTGGTTCGTGCCTTTGCTTGCTCGATTTTCTCTGTTTTGTCTTGAGATCATGTTCAAGTTATTAGGGTAGTATTTTGCTAAAGTAAAGTTTCTTTTCAAAAGCATGCGTGTATAATTTTCATAGTAATATGCAATTTAGAAATTAGTTAGATGAAGCAGTAACTGTGACATTATTGGAGACATTGCGACTTCTTCTGCCGTAGAATTTTGAGGGTCCTCCTAAACTTTCCGCCCCAGTTAACTAGATGACTTTTCTGACTGTTCCGTACGCTGCGCTTGGCTGAACTTGCTTTGAAAGTTTGAGGATCCTCCTCAAAATTCTTCCCTAGTTTCTGATTGTGGAGAAAATCGAAATTTTATTGAATTGTGACTGAACCCACTGGGCTACCTACGTATCCCCTCTTAAACGGGAATCAGGTCGAGCGTAGTTCAATTTACATCATATAGAGAAATATAAAATAGTTTACATATAGTATCTTTTGACTGCATCTGAATTGATTGGTTTTGGCTAGATTTCTCTGTCCATCTCTATGAGTATGAGTGCTCCTCTTGTCAATACTCTATGAACCATGTAAGGGCCTTTCCAATTGGGAGAGAATTTTCCTTTGGCTTCATCTTGATGCGGAAAGATCTGTTTCAGCACCAGCTGCTCTGGTGTGAACTGTCTTGGTTTGACCTTTTTGTTGAAAGCTCTAGACATTCTATTCTGATAAAGTTGACTGTGACATATTGCATTAATCCTCTTTCCGTCTATGAGGGCTAGTTGCTCATAGCGGCTCCTTATCCATTTTGCATCGCTGAGTTTGACTTTTTGTATGATTCTCAAAGAAGGGATTTCTACCTCGGCGGGGATGACAACTTTGGTACCATAAACCAGCAGATAGGGAGTTGTCCCGGTTGATGTGCAGACTGTGGTGCGGTATCCTAGCAAGGCGAATGGTAATTTCTCGTGCCATTGCTTGTGATTTTCTACCATTTTCCTTAGTATTTTCTTTAAGTTCTTGTTGGCAGCCTCCACGACTCCATTTATTTGAGGCTTGTATGCTGTGGAATTCTTATGCTTGATTTTGAAAGTTTCACACATGGCTTTCATCAGATCACTGTTGAGATTGGCGGCATTGTAAGTGATGATGGACTCTGGAACCCCAAATCGACAAACAATTCGGTCGCAGACAAAATCTGCAACGACCTTCTTGGTCACAACTTTGTAAGATGCAGCTTCGACCCATTTAGTGAAGTAGTCGATGGCCACTAAAATGAACCGGTGCCCGTTTGAAGAGGTGGGCTCGATTGGCTCGATGACATCCATTCCCTAGGCAGCACAAAAGGCCAAGGTGATCTTGTTGCATTAAGCTCGTTTGGCGGCACCCGTATCATGTCAGCATGTATCTGGCATTGGTAGCATTTCTGAACATACCGTAGGCATTCTGTCTCCATGGTCATCTAAAAGTATCCGGCCCTGATTATCTTCTTGGCCAAGACAAAGCCATTAATATGTGGGCCGCGGGTACCGGCATGTATCTTCTCGAGCAATTTCGAAGCCTCTTTTGCGTCAACACACTTTAACAGTCCCAGATCAGGAGTTCTTCTGTATAGGGTCCCTCGCTTTGGAAGAAGTTATTGGACAACCTCTGAAGTGTGCATTTCTGAGTATGGTTTGCTTGTTCCGGGTATTCTCCATTTGCCAAGTACTCTTTGATGTCGTGGAACCAGGGTTTTCCATCCGTTTATTCTTCAACATGAGCACAATATGCCGGCTGATTATGGATTCTCACTGGAATGGGATCAATGAAATTCTTGTCTGGATGTTGTATCATTGATGACAAGGTGGCCAATGCGCCTGCAAATTCATTCTGAATTCTGGGCACATGTCGGAATTCTATCTTTATGAACCTCTTCTTCATTTCTTGTACATGATGCAGATATGGTAGTATTTTGCAAATCTTGGTAACCCATTCTCTTGTACGTGATGTACCAGTTGGTCTGAATCACCGATCACTAACAGTTCCTGAACGTTTATATCAATAGCCAGGTTGAGACCTAAGATGCAAGCTTCATATTCCGTCATGTTGTTGGTGCATGGGAATTTGAGTTTTGCAGACACCGGATAATGCTGACCAGTTTTTGATATCAAGACGACTCTGATACCTACTCCTTTGAAATTTGCATCTCCGTCGATAAACATTCTCCAACCGTCGTAGGCTTCGTCAATGTCTTCTGCTATGAATGATACCTTTTCATCTGAAAAATACGTTTTCAGGGATTGGTATTCTCCTACTATAGGAATTTCAGCAAGATGGTCTGCAAATGCTTGTCCTTTGATTGCTTTATGAGTTACATAGATGATGTCGAACTCACTCAACAAGATTTTCCATTTGTCTAGATTCCCAGTAGGCATGGTCTTCTGAAAGATATACTTTAGGGGATCCATCCTTGATATGAGATATGTAGAATAAGCACAGAAGTAGTGCCTTAGCTTCTGAGCTATCCAGGTTAGAGCGCAGCAAGTGTGTTCTAGCAGAGAGTATTGTGCTTCATATGGAGTGAACTTCTTACTCAAGTAATATATGGCATGTTCCTTTCTCCCTGTCGCGTCATGCTATCCCAGAACACAACCGAAAGCTCCATCTAACACTGCAAGGTAGAGTAGTAGTGGTCTACCAGGCTCTGAAGGGACTAAGACTGGTGGTGTAGACAAGTATTACTTGATTTTTTCAAAAGCCTTTTGACAATCGTAAGTCCAACTGGTTGCAGCGTCCTTCTTCAGCATTTTGAAAATAGGCTCACATATTACTGTGGATTGCGCTATGAAACGGCTGATGTAGTTGAGGCATCCTAAGAAACTCATCACATCCTTCTTTCTTTTTGGTGGTTGTAATACCTGGATGGCTTTAACCTTTGACGGGTCCAACTTCATTCCTCATCGAGTGACGATGAATCCCAACATTTTCCTAGTTGGAACCCCGAATGCACACTTTGCGGGGTTTAGCTTTAGATTGTACTTTCGTAGCCGGTCAAAGAATTTCCTCAAGTCTGCTATGTGATCTACGGCCTTCTTGGATTTGATAATGATGTCATCCACATATAATTCTATCTCTTTATGTATCATGTCATGGAAAATGGTTGTCATGGCCCTCATGTAGGTGGCCCCAGCATTCTTTAGATCGAATGTCATCATTTTATAGTAGTACACTCCCCATTGTGTAATGAAGGATGTTTTCTCGGCGTCTTCTTCGCCCATCCAGATCTGATGGTAACCTTCGAAGCAATCTACAAAGGACTGGAGTTCATGCTTGGCGCAATTGTCGATCAGAATGAGTATATTTGGCAACGGGAAATCATCCTTTGGACTTGCCCTGTTAAGATCCCGATAATCAACATAGACTCTGACTTTTCCATCTTTCTTTGGAATCGGTACAATGTTGGCCAATCAGTTGGGTATTCCACTACCCTGAGGATCTTGGCTTTGATATGCTTAGTAACTTCCTCCTTGATTTTCAGGCTCACTGGCTTGAATTTCCTGAGTTTCTGCTTCACTAGCAGACATATTGGATTTGTGGGTAACTTGTGAGCTACTATGGATGTGCTCAACCCCATCATACTGTTGTATGACCATGCAAAGATATCCTCGTATTCTTTCAGGAATCGAGTGTATTCTTCTTTCTCTGACGGTGACAAATGGATGCTTATGTGGGTTTCCTTGATGGTTTCGGAATCTCCCAAGTTGACTATCTCGGTCTCGTCCAGGTTGGACTTGGGATTGTTCTCAAAATTCTCCACTTCTCTAACAATCTCCTCAGTATAACATCCTCTTTTTCTATTTCTTCCGAATCACTGTCCTTTTGTTGCGTTGTCTCATTACATGTCACAGTCGTTGGTTCATCAAGATATGAAATAGTAATGATGTAGGGATAAAGATATGAAAGAAAAAATAGTAATAATAAAACATCAAGCCATTTAAAGTGTTAACAAAGTGATTTCAATAACTCAAATAATGTTTTTCGAAACGGAACACTGAAAATATTATTTAAAACAAAAATGCAAAAGAGGAAATCATTTTCAAAAGTAAACAATGCTATCAGCCTTGCTACCCCGGGACTCTTCGGGCCTTTGATGGTTTAACGGTCCAGTTCTTGAGGAATGCTCCATTCTCCACTGTCTGGATAATAAGGCCTTCTTCCTCCTCCTCCTCGACTATCACACAACAGTCTATATCATCGTATTCCAAGAACAAATTCCTCAATGCTGCCAATGCTTCATCTTCCTCTGATCCCCATATGATATCGGCCTGATGGAAGGTCTGATTCAGGTGTGGCGCAGGCTGCTCAAGGGGGTAGTATGGACTACGCCATGGTGGCTACCAATCATAATATTCCTCCCAGGTATATGGATATCCAAGTCTGAAGGTTGTTCTATGGCGTATCAGTTGTATTGGCTTGGAGGTACCTTGAAGATTTTTACCGAGCCCCTTACCAGGTTCGTACCCTCTCCATACTAGCATGATTTCTATCTTGCTACTCCACCACTTATCCTTCTCGATTTCTTTAACACGCTCGATGCGATGGTAAGTTTCTCCACTTAACTTTCTCATGTTTTCTACCACCGGAACAGTCTAACTGGTGTAAATGGGGTGGCTCCCATCTCCATGGATGATCACTTCTTGATGGTTCCATTCAAACTTTACAGCCTGGTGCAAAGTAGATGCGACAGCCCTAGCGGCATGTATCCAAGGTCATCCCAGCAGCAGGTTGTAGGAGGCGTATATGTCTATCACATGAAACTCAACATCGAACCAGATAGAACCCATCTACAAGCACAAATTAGTTTCTCCAATTGTGGCCCTTTGATACCCATCGAACGATTTCACATTCATAGTCCCTGCTCGTATCTCATGTAGGCCTTTGCCCAACCTCTTCAGAGTCGTCATTGGGAAAATTTTGAGGTTGGACCCTCCGTGTATCAGAACACGGGCGATGAACTTATCTTCACATTGCACAGTGATGTGCAATGCCATGTTGTTGCTCAGTCCTTTAGTTTGAAACTCGCATTCATGAAAGGTGATCTTATTGATTTCTAGCACTTGTCCCACCATGTTGGCCATTTCTCCGCTGGTGATGTTGTTGGGCACATATGCTTCATTCAGTACAATTCATTAGAGTGTTCCTGTGTGCCTCAAAATTTTGCAGAAATGACAGGGTGGATATCTGGGCGGGAGTCTTGTTCAGATGATCAACAACAGAGTACTCCCTTGCTTGCACTTTCCTCCAGAGGTTATTTGGACCAGTCTCAATGACGGGTGGTTTGTTGGAAGCTTGCTTACTGGTATCTCCCAAATGTTCAGGCATGTAAATCCTGCCCATTCTGGTCATTTCTTGTGCAGTGCCGGCTTCCATCTTGAAGAACCACAAACAGAACAATTATCAGCATTCGCATTTTCATTCCAAAATAACATGCAATCATTGGGCATGCATGTATTTTTTCATAATTAAGACCCAAATCTTTTATCATTCTTTTAGCCTTATTGAAAGATTCCGGTACCTAAGCAAAAGGAAATGCCTCTTTTATCAACTCTAACAAATCAGAGAAAGCCACGTTACTTAACCCATGCAAGGATTTAAGCAAGTACAATCGAATAGTGAAATCCAGTTTACTGAAATTTTCACACCCCGGATATAACTCTTGTTTTTCTTCCTCCATCAATTTGAAAAACTTCTTTGCATCTTCAGATAGTCTTTCCCCAATTCCTTCTTCATCCCCTGCCTGACCCTCTATATTTCTAAATGTATCATGAAGTAGTTCATCAATATCGTCACGCATGGTAGAACCTTCATCATCATTGCTTGGATGAGGTGTATTTCTCGAAGAAAATTCTTCCCCGTAGAAAACCCATTTGGTATAACCATCAACAAATCCATGAACAACCAAATGATCCTCCACCACATTTCTATAATACCAATAGCGATTCATGCACTTTTTGCCAGGGCATAATATTTCATTTTCTTGGGCGGCTCGTTCAAAAGCCTTATCAAGAAAATCATTCACTCCACGGATATACTCATCCGTCCATCTCAGGAGATTCATCCAACTTTTATCACTATAATCAATGGATATCCTATATAATATATTCAAATCACCGATATTAGTATTCAAGGTAAGCAAGGTCAAGGGATCAAGAAGGCCATACTTGGAGGTAAAAAAACAAAGAATCTACCTTTTTAGAAAAACTATACAATGCAGAAACAGATGTAGGATAAGGAATTGTGAATAAAAATTATTCAATTAAGATTGTGAATGAACTGATATACATGTGTTTGTTCAGCCCTTTGAATACTTATTTTTTCCAAATGACTAGTCAAGAATTACAACCTCAAGCTAAAGTATACACCAAACACAGAAGGATTCTGTTTTAATGTTTCAAGAAACAAACTGCATTTGAATCGAAATTTCTGGTATCGATCGATGAATGTCTTGAGACAATTAGTCAAGAAACTAATTAAGGATGAAGATTCAAATATAAATTAAGATGCAGTACTATTTAATTTCTTTTGTATATGTTAAATGACACCATACACATGATATAAGAATATGAATATGTAACATGTAAATGCCAAATATTTTAATATTATGTAATATGGATAAGGAATGAATAAGCCTCCTTGACAAATTGAACTATTATCATACTTAAAAAAAATTCATTTTATCAACTATCTATCAAAGAATCCAAATCAACATCACCCAAAATGATTACTTAAAAAGACACAATCTTTTAGCTTCCCTTTTACCAAAATTCATCTCTACAACTCAATTCACACAAGGGACGAAAGTAACAGAATGTACTAAAATATATATGGGTCATTTAACACATAAGCATCTTTAAAATATCACTGTGCCATTCCTAAACACTAAAACAATTTGAGAGGTGAATATGTATGAAGGTAAAAAGCAACGAGAAAGAAGTAAGAATATGTATGAAGGTAAAAAGCAACGAGAAAGAAGTAAGAACATGTATGAAGGTAAAAAGCAACGAGAAACAATACTTCTGCCAAATACTTTACCTACTCTAGTATTAAAATATCTAATCCCACAAACAAAGAAGTTACAATAAATAAGAATAAATAAAGCATTAGCAGAATAGTTCTTTTTCAAACATCTATCTTCATGTGAAGGATGTAGAAAGGTAAGTTCACCGTCCCAAGCCTCATAGAGAAGACATTAACATCCATGTACTTGCACCGTATGAAGGCAAAAGTAGGACCTTTCTATTATCTTTTGGTGCAATACGGATTTAGTAATTATGTTGAACTCATGATTGGATTTTGGGCAGATTACACAATCTCTAATGTTGCAATACTTTTCAACATAATTATTTCCAGCATTCACTTGTTGCTGGCAATTAATAAAATACATTACCTCTTTTTTTCATATGTAGAAATAAACAACCTATTAACTCCTCCTCCAAGGTACATTATGAGTTGTTCCCAACAAAATCAACAAAAATTAGCACATAAAACAAAAGGCAAAAGAGTGAAGATCATGCAGATAAAGCCAATAGGTGTTAAACATTCATCTTGTTGACTTTCCGTGCCTTCATACGGTGCAAGTAGACACACATCTATATTTGGGAGAGAAAAGGTTTTTTTTTTTTCAATCAAAATTTATTACACAAAATTTGAAAAGAAAGACAAGAGTAAGAATCTAACCTTAAACGAATGAATTTGAACCTTGGTTGTTTGACATCTTTAAGACCAAAAAACGAACGGGACCGCGACTGAGCTTAGAACCTCGACTAAGACACTTGGGTTTTAGTGTTTGGAGCTGCTGTTTGGGGTTAATTTGGCAGCATTTCTTGCTGTTTTGCAGCTGATTTTCGCTGCTCCTCTTGGCTATTTTCGCAGCTAGTTTTGCTGCAATATTGGTGTCCTGATATGCATGAGTTTGTCCAGCCATCATTTTTTCCAAATGACTAGTCAAGAAATTACAATTTCAAGCAAAACTATACAACAAACGCAGACGGATTCTGTTTTAATGTTTCAAGAAATAAACTGCATTTGAATCGAAAAGAGAAAAATATACAAAAAAGGAAATGAATATATGGCCTTACTAAATTTAAACAATTTCTTTTAGCATCAGTTATATGAAAGAATTTAAACAGTTCTAGTGTTGTAATACATGGTGCACGTCGAGGTCAGATGCATATTTTAGCACAAGAAAAAAGTGGCTGAAATTTTACACAAAATCCTTAATTCAACTGAAAAAAACCATAAGAAAATCAAAAAATAAGACTAGATTTCTTGATTAAGAGCCAGAAAGTGCAAAAAGAGCAAAACAAATCTTATTACCTTAGTATTTGGGTCTTCAAATTGTTTCTCCGATCCTTCCGTTTGTATCCTTTACAGAGAAAGTTGACCTAAGTCCTTCAAAGGATACAAAACCCTTTGCACAAAACCTTAATTTCTCAGTTCTTTCAACACTTAATCAAATTAATCCTTAAAAACTCAAAATTAAAAGAGGATTGAGGGTTTTTCAGGGCATCGGAGAGAGAGAGATGGGGGTATCGACGATTTTGAAGAGGAAGAAGAAGATTTTTGACAGACTGGGCGCGATTTTGAAGTGGAAGAAGAAGAGAGATGGGCGATTATCGGGTCAGTGAAGAGTAGAATTGGGTGTATAGGCATATGCTGGGGGATACAGTATAAAATAAACGTTTTGATTTTTTATTCAATATTTAGGTTATTAAAATTATTAAAAAATAAATAAGTAGGGGTTATTTTGGCGGGTTAAAAAAAATTCAGGGGGAAAATAAAGAGGAAAAAAAATAACCGTTTTCATAGATATTTTTATTAAATAGGAGCTCTAGTAGATTGTTTTAATGGGACGGTTACTACACCCGTTGCATCAGATGAATCTATGGAGACGGTTTTTTTACAATTGCAACGGTTAGAGTAATCTTTCACTAAAAAGGGGACCATGCAATCTTAATGTGCACCTAGTGTTTGATACAATGCTCAAGTAAGCTCAAGCCATGGTCATTATTCCTAATTATGGGTTCAATTGTACTACATTGTGAATTAGATTGAAGGTACTAAAAGGGTCCGGTGGATTGTGGTAGATATTAAGGAAAAACCCCAAATCGAGGTATGTATGGCTAATTCTAATCTTCATGGAATAAAATCATTGGTGCCAAAATGTACGGTATGAATTCCTTTGTTTGATTCTCTAAAAGAGCAAATGGGTTCTGTGTGTTAAGTTGCGAAACTCTTGCTTTCATGTCATTCTATGTTACTACCATGTCATTATGCTATTTGAATGTGTGAAATGTGATCACTATGCTCCTTCTTTTACTATGTGTAAGACTCCTCTTATGTAATGGTTTTGGTCGAGGTGAAGGATGAATATATGATATGGTTGGAGAAAGGAATGTAACCAAAAAGGTTAAGTAGGCCCAAGTGCCAAGAACTGTAACTAAAGGATGCGAAGAGATGTGAACTAAATGATTAAAATGATTTGATATGTGAAATAAAAGATTTAAAAATGATAGGGTTATGTCCTAGAGTGAGATGGCTTAGCCAATCATGAAGTACACATGGTTTTAATTATGAAAGTATGATATTGATGATGTCTCATTGTTCCAAGTGGGATGGCTTAGCCGATAGGGCGGAGATCGGACTCCGTGTGATAACGACACGGTGGTAATAATGAAAGTATGAAAATGATGATGTCCCACTGGTTCAAATAAGATGGTTTAGCCGATCGGGCGGAGATCGGACTCCGTGTAACAATGACACAGTGGTATATTGATGTCTCACTTAATATGGCTTAGCCGATGGGGCAGAGATCGGACTCCGTGTGAAAACGACACGGTGGTATAGTAAAAATAATAGCACTTGTCTTTAAAAGATTATTAACCAAAAGATAAAAATGGGATAAAAAAACATGGTGACTCTTATTTGTGTTTTTCCCCTACTTTTGAGAATTGTTATATGAAATCTCTATTGGTATGATTACATGTTTGATGTTTATTCTATCTAGAGTAGAGTTTGTTCATGCATACTAGTACTATTCAATAGTACTAACGTCCCTTTTGCCGGGGGCGCTACATCTTCTTATGGATTTAGGTTGTTCTGTAGCTGGTAGCACCGATCGTCGATAGTGGTGCCCTCTCCTCCTCCTTTCAGCAGTCCTGGTGAGCCTCATCTCCTTCCGGGGCCGTGTGTAGATATATGTTGTTATCTTTTGTACATGTTGTTCTGTTTTGAGGTATAGCCAGGGCCTTGTCGCCGGCAGGACTATGTTCATCTTCCGTACTTTTAGAGGCTCTGTAGACACTTATGTGGGCCGTGTATGTTTTTGGGTAGTGGTTGGATTAACTCATAACTGTGATCCCATCTCTTAAATATTGTACCTAGTATGTATGTTTTGGAAGATCTAAATATTGATATCGGTGTAAGAGAAAAAATGGACTAAATGTCATAAATGTATGCTTGTGAATCACTTCCTGCTAGCTCAGTAAACAATGTTGTGCCATAATCTCGGGAAGTAAATGAGTCGGGTAGGAAAGGCTAATCAGGTTTGCTTGACTGGGTTCACTCAGTTAGCGTCGGTCGCGTCCCCCAGGGTTGGGGCGTGACAAACTTGGTATCAGAGCCTAAGGTTTTAAAGTGTCCTAGGATGTCTCGGAGCCATGCCTAGTAGAGCCCTTCTTATCGGTGTGTTGTCGACCACATCTATAATTAGGGGGCTGCTTGGGCATTTAGGAATACTACCCTTCATTGTTATTTTGTATCCTGCGATGGAGTGAAAAGTGAGGTTGTTTCTCTCTCTAACTCGTGCATTGTTTTAACTTTCAATTAATGGCACTCAGAAAGAAAGCGCGACTCAGCCAAAAGGCCAATGCCACCCCAGGAGTGGCCATTGATCCCCAATTGAATGATGCGGGTCAGAATAATTCCCCGACTATGAATCAGCCTGACTCCTGCATCCCAGGCTGGACCATCCCAATTCCTACTCCAGCGGAGGGTGCCACAATCCCTCTCGCTGATATTCCTGATCCTTCACCAGCACCAGTTTCCGGTCCCGGTATTTCTGACGGGAATCTTAGGGGAACTATCCATATGCTGACTCAGATGGTGGCTTCTCAAGCCTAGAGGTCAAATGTTTCCCCCACATCTTCTAGCGGGCAAGGAGATTCTTCCGGTTCTAGGGTTAACAAGTTGCTTCAGCTAGCCCCTCCAGAGTTCACAGGTACCGACCACGAGGCGGACCCTCACGATTTTATTGATGAGATGCACAAGACCCTATGAGTTATGCGTGCTACTAAATTAGAGGGAGTAGAGTTGGCCTCCTATCGTCTAAAAGGGGCGGCATATTATTGGTTTGAGATGTGGGAGGATTCTCGTGAGGAGAGGAGCCCTCCGGCGAGGTGGAGTGAGTTCGCAGATGCCTTCATAGATTATTTCTTGCCTGCCGAGATTAGGGAAGCTCGTGCTTTAGAGTTTTAGGTCCTCAAACAAGGTAATAGAAGTGTGTGGGTGTATGATATGGAGTTTGTGCGCCTGTCCAAGTATGCTGTTCATATGATGCCAACTATGGAGGCTAGAGTTGTCGGTTCGTATAAGGCCTTGGTTCCCTGGTTATCAATGAAGCTGCCACAACTACTCTACATTCTGACATGAATTATGGGAAGATTGTAGGATTCACCTAGGCTATAGAGGCTCGAAAGTTGAAGCTAGGGATGGGTCGAGAAGGTGGTAGTAGGGCCCGGTCAGCGGGCAACTTTGGGGGTTCATTCGGAGGTGGGAAACCAGTTCCTCGGGATGGGTCATCATGGCCACCCCAGTATTATGTTCAGTCACCAGCTAGTGCCCCACCAATAATGGGTGGCATTATGACTGGGGTGTCAGTTAGAAAGGTTCTTATAATGTTCGTTCAATCAAGCAACATTCTTTTTTTCTTAACTTAAGGAGAGGCATTTTCACCTTGAATTGGTCAAAATATGCGGAATTTTTTACTTTTCGTGGAATATTATAGGACATCATCATCATCATCAGGGAGGTCGCTTTGGGGCCAGTTCGGGTAGCAAGAGGTTCCATCAGCCCGGTCGATCAGACGGGAGATTTCAGCAGCAGCGGGGGGCCCCATGCCCTAAGTGTGAGAGGTTTCATTCTGGGCCCTGTTACTTGGATCGGCCGGTATGTTATGGGTGTGGGATAAGAGGCTATATTCAGAGAGACTGTCGTACCTCCAGCCAGGGAGCAGGTAGGGGCACCCCCCAGCCATCCAGTTCTTCAACTGCTACATCCTCAGCAGGGCGCGGTGCAGCTAGGGGTGGTGCACGGGGTCAGGGAGGACCCAACCGATTCTATGCCCTGAGTGGTTGTCAGAGTGCAGAGGGTTCTCCAAATATAGTCATAGGTATTTTGACTGTTTAATCTTATGATGTGTATGCTCTTATTGATCCCGGATCTTTTTTATCATACGCCACTCCTTATATTGCTTCAAGCTTTGGGATAGAACCAGAACAACTTCATGAGCCGCTCTCAGTATCTACTCAGGTTGGTGAATCTATTACGGCCGCACGGGTCTATAGGAACTGTGTTGTCATGGTGCGTGGTCGGAATACCACAACCGACCTTATTGAGCTAGGAATGATCGATTTTGATGTAATAATGGGAATGGATTGGCTCTATTCTTGCTTTCCCAAACTCGACTGCTGAACCAGAATTATGAGGCTTGAGTTTCCTAATGAGCCCGATATTGAGTGGGAGGGGAATATTGTTATGCCAAGAGGTAGGTTTATTTCCTACCTTAAGGCCTCAAAGATTATCAGGAATGGGTGCATCTACCATCTGGTCCGAGTTGCGGACACCACCTTTGAGGTGCCTGCTCTCGAGTCCGTGCCTATTGTGAATGAGTTCCTTGATGTCTTTCCGGATGAGCTCCCTGGGATCCCTCCAGACAGGGAGATTGATTTTGGGATTGATGTATTGCCAGGCACGCAACCGAAATCTATTCCACCCTACAATATGGCACCAGCGGAATTGAAGGAGTTAAAGGAGCAACTGAAGGATCTTCTAGAAAAGGGTTTCATTCGGCCAAGTGTGTCGCCGTGGGGCGCACCAGTTCTTTTTGTCAGAAAGAAAGATGGATCGTTGGAAATGTGTATTGACTACCGGCAGATCAACAAAGTCACAATCAAAACAAATACCCATTGCCTCGGATAAATGATTTATTCGATCAATTGCAAGGTGCTAGGTTCTTTCCAAAAATTGATTTGCGGTCCAGGTATCATCAACTAAAGATAAGGGAGCAGGATATTCCTAAGACCGCCTTCAGGACTCGATATGGGCACTTTGAATTCTTGGTATTATCTTTTGGGCTAACCAACGCCCCAACAACTTTCATGGACCTTATGAATCGGGTCTTCAAGCCATTTCTTGACTCATTTGTGATAGTCTTCATCGAAGATATCCTTGTATTCTCGCGAAGTAAGGAAGATCATGCTAATCACCTCAGGGCAGTTATGCAGACTCTTCATCAACACCAATTATATGCAAAGTTCTTGAAATGCGAATTTTGGCTCGAATCAGTTACCATTTTGGGACATGTTGTCTCCAAGGAAGGGATTCAGGTTGATCCCCATAAGATCACAACAGTAAGGGATTGGCCCAGACCAATGACCCCGACAGAGATTTGCAGTTTCTTGGGTTTAGCTGGATATTACCAGAGGTTTGTGGAATGATTCTCTACTCTCACCTCCCCATTGACAAAACTGACGCAAAAAGCAGTCAAGTTCCAGTGGTCCGATGCTTGTGAAAAGAGTTTCCAAGAGTTGAAATCAAGATTGAATTCGGCGCCGGTGTTGATCTTTCCATAAGGTACCGATGGGTTTGTGGTGTATTGTGATGCTTCAAAGGTTTGTCTTGGGTGTGTGTTAATGCATTGTGGTAAGGTTATAACATATGCTTCAAGGCAACTTAAGAATCACAAAAAGAATTATCCGACGCATGATTTGGAGCTTGCAGCAGTTGTTTTGGCATTGAATATTTGGCGGCACTATCTGTATGGAGTCCATGTGGACGTGTTCACAGACCACAAGAGTCTCCAATATCTATTCAAACATAAAGAGTTAAACTTGAGGCAAAGAAGATGGCTGGAGTTGCTCAAAGATAATGATATGAATATCTTATATCGTCTAGGGAAAGCTAATGTGGTGGAAGACGCTCTTAGTCGGAAATCCATGGGTAGCTTAGCTCACGTGGAAGCAGATTAGAGGTCCTTGGCTCGAGAAGTTCACCAGTTGGCCAGCTTGGGGGTTTGTTTTACGACCTCTAATAAAGGGGATGTTATAGTGCGTAACAGAGCAGAATTATTGCTTGTGGCAGAAGTCAAGGAAAAGAAATACAATGATCCAGTGTTGGCTCGGCTAAAAGAGGCAATTCTTAATCACAGAACCACAACTTTTTCACTTAGCAAGGATGACGGTGTCTTGCGGTGTCGAGGACGATTATGTGTCCCAGATGTGGATGACCTTCGGGATAGGATAATGGTAGAGGCTCATAACTCTAGATATTCCATACACCCAGGTTCTACGAAAATGTACCACGACCTCAAGGAAGTTTATTGGTGGAATAACATGAAGATGGGCGTGGCGGACTTTGTGGCTAAGTGAACTTTCAGAAAGTAAAGGTCGAACATCAAAGGACCGGTGGGTTGGAGCAACTTATAGAAATAACGATGTGGACGTGGGAGATGATCAATATGGACTTTGTGGTGGGGTTACCCCGAACACCGCGCAAGTTTGACTCAATTTGATTAATAGTGGATCGGCTCACGAAGTCAGCACATTTCTTGCCGGTCAAGTCCACCGACACTGCAGAACAATATGCGCAGTTGTATATCAAGGAAATAGTCATGCTCCATGGCACTCCTGTTTCCATTATCTCGGATCGAGGGGTCCAATTCACAATGAACTTTTGGAAGAAATTTTAGCAAGGTTTGGGGACGCAGGTAAATCTCATCACATCTTTCCACCCGCAAACTAACGGACAAGTAGAGCGGACCATCCAGACGCTTGAGGACATGTTACGAGCCTGTGTGTTTGATTTTAAAGGTAGCTGGGATGATCATCTGCCACTTATAAAATTTGCAACAACAGTTTCCATTCTAGTATTCAGATGGCACCAATTGAGTCTTTGTACGGTAGAAGATGTAGATCACCGATTGAGTGGTTCAAGGTTGGAGAGGCCAAACTATTGGGACCAGATCTCGTGCATCAAGCTGTGGAGGTTAAAATCATAAAGGAACAGTTAGAAACGGCTAAGAGCCGTCAAAAATCCTATTCCGACGTTCATCGCAGGGATTTGGAGTTCCAAGAAGATGATTGGGTGTTCTTGAAGGTATCTCCCATGAAGGGGGTCATGCGGTTTGGGAAAAAAGGGAAATGATTCGTAGGTATGTGGGACCATATAGAATCACTCAAAGGATAGGAAAGGTGGCGTATAGGTTGGAGCTGCCCACTGAAATGTCATTGGTGCACCTAATGTTTCATGTGTCCATGTTGAAGAAAGTGGTTAGAGACCCGTCTTCCATCGTGCTGGTTGAGAGTGTTGAGGTTAACAAAGAATTGTAATATGAAGAGGTTCCGATTGCTATTCTTGATAGGCAGGTCCGTAAGTTGAGAAACAAAAAAATTGCATTCGTTAAAGTATTATGGCAAAATCAACAAGTCGAGGAAGCTACTTGGGAAGCTGAAAATGAAATGAAAAAGGAGTACCCTCATTTATTTGAGTAAGTCAGGTAATAGTTTAGGAAGTTTTCACCTCTAAATAATTGCATTTCTTGTCAAAATTGTGCAAAGTCACACCACTTGCCTAATTATTTGTCTTTTTATAACTCCTTAATTTGTGTTGTATTTATGTGTTATTGTGTTTACTGATTATGTGAAGTTTGTAGAAATGTGTTTCGAGGGCTCTCTGACAGGTGGATAGGCCTAATTACAAAGGAAACTCTAGCAAAATATTTAGAAAATTTGGGAGTTAGTTAAATTTGGGGGTTGGCATATAGTGTATTAAACAAAGTAATTCCCCGATCCTCATTCGAGGACAATTAATCTTAAGTGGGGGAGGATGTAAAGACACGTATAATCCTTAACCAAAAACGATGCCCAGTTAGATTCCCATGTTGAAATTGCCGTAGAATTCTTAGGTTCGGACCCCTTAGGAGTGAAAAGTACCCTCGGACTTAGAGGAAGAAAATTCGTGGAGGGATGCGGATATGCGGTCCACTATGAGGTCGCATATCAGGTATGCAGACCACATAATGGCCGCATAGATGGACTGCAACTGGACAATTTGCTTTCCATTTTGAGGGCAACTATGCGGCCCAAAGTGCGATAGCATTTCGTGTATGCGGGCCGCATAGTTCAGCGCATATTTTCGCTCAAGTTTTGCGGAGGGAGTTATGCGGTGCACTATGCACCACATAATAGGTATGAAGACCGCATAGTTGTCGCGAACTTGGGCAGTCCCCTTTTCCTTTTCACCCAATTGAAGACCAGTTATGCGGCAGGTTTGCAGACTGTATAACCGAAATGCGATTGCATTTCGGACCGCAAACCTGCGTCGGGTAACCCATATTCTACTTTTTAAAACCCGACCCCCAGACTTATATAACACCCATCCCCCAATCATTTTAACCATTTCTGATAATTTAGAGTGAGAAGAGAGTGGGTTCTAGAGAGAGAATGTCCCAACTCCCTCCAATTGATCCTCCATCACCGCTCAAGCTTGGAACTAATCAAGAAGGACACCAATTTCATCCCTCTAAGAGGTAAGCTTCTACCACACCAACCTTAATTTCCAGATTTTAGTTAAAATGGACCATGGATAGGATAGTTCATGGGAATGGGGATTGAAACCGTACTTGCATGTAACCAAGTAATCCTAAACTAGTAAGAGGAAGTAGGTTAGAGTAATCTTTCACTAAAAAGGGGACCATGAAATCTTAATGTGCACCTAGTGTTTGATACAATGCTCAAGTAAGCTCAAGCCATGGTCATTATTCCTAATTATGGGTTCAATTGTACTACATTGTGAATTATATTGAAGGTGCTAAAAAGGACCGGTGGATTGTGGTAGATATTAAGGAAAAACCCCAAATCGAGGTATGTATGGCTAATTCTAATCTTCATGGAATAAAATCATTGGTGCCAAAATGTACGGTATGAATTCCTTTGTTTGATTCTCTAAAAGAGCAAATGGGTTATGTGTGTTAAGTTGCGAAACTCTTGCTTTCATGTCATTCTATGTTACTACCATGTCATTATGCTATTTGAATGTATGAAATGTGATCACTATGCTCCTTCTTTTACTATGTGTAAGACTCCTCTTATGTAATGGTTTTGGTCGAGGTCAAGAATGAATATATGATATGGTTGGAGAAAGGAATGTAACCAAAAAGGTTAAATAAGCCCAAGTGCCAAGAACTGTAAACTAAAGGATGAGAAGAGATGTGAACTAAAGGATTAAAATGATATGAGATGTGAACTAAAAAATTTAAAAATGATAGGGTTATGTCCTAGAGTGAGATGGCTTAGCCAATCGGGGGGAGATCGGATTCCATGATGTACACATGGTGGTAATTATGAAAGTATGATATTGATGATGTCTCATTGTTCCAAGTGGGATGGCTTAGACGATCGGATAGAGATCGGACTCCGTGTGATAACGACACAGTGGTAATAATGAAAGTATGATAATGATGATGTCCCACTGGTTCAAATGATATGGCTTAGCCGATCGGGCGGAGATCGGACTTCGTGTAACAATGACACAGTGGTATATTGATGTCTCACTTAGGATGGCTTAGTCGATCGGGCGGAGATAGGACTTCGTGTGACAACGACACGATGGTATAGTAAAACTAATAAAACTTGGCTTTAAAATATTATTAACCAAAAGATGGCAAAACGGAAGGTAAGGGGGACTGACCTTCGCGTTTTCATGGTGGAGTACGCGTTCGCATAGTGTACTGGGCTCCCTTACCCCAGGCGCAATTGCATTATGCGTTCGCGCAGGGGGAGGGGCGTTCGCATAGCTTAGCCCAACGAAGCCTTCGCGATCGCAACCTTATGGCCGCGTTCGCACAGTACAAAGAAAAAGGACCCCCTAAGTTTACACTATGAGATCGCGGACCTAGCTATGCGATCGCATAGTACTTGGGACCTGGGCACCAGAAACAGAACTACAACAACAATTTCACATGTTTAAAACCTCTTGTGACCTATCCGAAACGTACCCGAGCCCTCGGGGCTCTAAACAAAACATGAACGCAAGTATAAAAATATCATAGGGACTTGCTCGTGCGAGCAAATCATGAAAATAACATGCAAATCTATGAATTAAGACTCAAAACTCATCATTTTCATCAAGAACACTTAAAGTTCATAACTTTTCAACTGGATGTCTGAATCACGTCAAACGATCTCCGTTTTTCACCAAATTTCACAATAACCCTTTAACTATTGTAACAAATCTGTACCGGGCTCCAAAACAAAAATACGGGCCTGATACCAATGGTTTTAAACATTAATTCTTTTCTTTGTTTCATTAATATTTCAGCAAAACAATTTCTTTCAAAAATTGATTTCTAAGGCTTGGGACCTCAGAATTCATTTCCAGGCATACACCCGAGTCCAATATTTTACTGAGGACCTACTAGGATCGTCGGAACACGTATTCAGGTCCGTTTACTCAAAATGTTGACAAAAGTCAACTATAATCAAATTTTAAACTCTAGAAATTACTATTTCTTATATTTTCACATAAAAGCTTTCCGGTTTCACGCCTGGACTGCGCACATAAATCGAGATATTTAAAATTAGTCTTTTTATGGCTATTAATCCAAAAACGGAGTCTAAATTCATAAAATGACCCCTTGGGTCATCACACTATCTATCAAGACCCCCACTGTTATCTAAACCAAAAGAGGGGGAAAGGCTGTATGTCTATCTTGCCGTTGCAGAAATTGTCGTAAGTGCAATACAGGTAAGAGAAGACAAAGGGCTTGAACTTGTACAAGAACTCTCAATTGAGCAGATCGTGATCAAAAGTGACTCTCAACTAGTGGTAAACCAGATGCAGGGGACTTATACTGGTAGAGAGGCTCAGATGCAACAATATATGGAAAAGGCACGAGACCTAGCAAGGCAATTCAAGTCATGGAAAGTTATGCAAATACCCAGGGAGGAAAATGCAGAAGCGGATGCATTGGCTAACCTCGCAGTACTTACCGACGTAACAAATAAAAACAATGCAATTGTCATACACCTATTTTATTCAGCAATCGACCAGGCCAAAAATGAGGTAACATTTATCAATTTAACCTGGGATTGGAGAAACAAAATTATAAATTTTTTGCAGAACGGTACCGTGCCAGAAGATAAAAAAGTTGCTCAAGCACTTCGCCGGAAAGCTGCACGGTAATGCCTTGTTCGAGAAACTTTATACCGTAAAATGTTTGAAGGTCCCCTAGAAAAGTGCCTTGGACCCAGTCAAACGGAGTATGTAATGAAGGAAGTGCACGAAGGACACTACAGAAACCACGTAGGAGCAAGATCCTTAGTCAAAACCCTAATCAGAACAGAGTATTATTGACCTAAAATGGAGGAAGATGTTGAGAACTTCGTAGCGCGACAAATGTCAATGATATGTTAACAATATGCACCAGCCAGCAGAATTACTCCACCCAGTGGTGTCAGCATGGCCATTCATGAAATGAAGCGTGGATATAGTTGGACCCCTTCCCCCAACTAAAGGAAATGTATGATTCTTACTCGTATTAACAGATTATTTCACAAAATGAGTAGAGGCAGACGCTTTTAAAAAGGTGTGAGGAAAAGAAGTGAAAAGCTTCATATGGCAACATATAATATGTCGCTTTGGAATACCAAAGGAGATCGTATGTGACAATGCCCCACAGTTCATAGGCTCACAAATAATAAAATTCTTCGAAAGTTGGCAAATCAAACGAATCACTTCGTCGCCATATCACCACGTGGCTAATGGGCTAGCTGAGTCAACAAACAAAGTCATTGTCACCAACTTAAGGAAACAGTTGGAAAAATCCAAGGGAAACTTGCTTGACGAACTATCTGCAGTTTTATGGGCTTACAGAACTACTGCAAAAACAGCCACGAGAGAAACTCCATTCGCACTTGTTTATGGTTCAGAAGGTTTAATACCGGTGGAAATCGGCGAACCTAGTACGAGGTTCACAACAACAATGGATGAAATAAACAACGATGAGTTAAGGAAAAATCTGGATTTGCTCGAGCAAAGAAGAGAAGATTCACTAATACGTATGGCAGCCCAAAAACAAATTATAGAGCGATATTGCAACAGAAAAGCTCTCCTCAGATATTTCAAAATTTGGGACTTCGTTCTTAAAAAAGTCTTCCAATCGATGAAGGAAGCTGGTGCAGGAAAACTAAATCCAAACTAGGAAGGACCTTACAAAGTCCGTGGCATTGCTGGAAAAGGTGCCTATGAGCTGGAAACTATGGACGACAGAATCTTACCAACCAGTTGGAATGTTGTTCATTTGAAGAAGTATTACTTCTAAGTAAAAGGAATACCCCTGGTCAGGTATCATTACATTTGATTTTACTTTTGTACAGATAACATTATACTAACCATTTTAGATGATAGGCAAAAAGCTAACCCATCACCAGATGATGACATTAGATCTGCATAGACACGAGGAAGTAACTGAATTCCCGGTCTAGGGTTACAACTTTCTGATGGACATTTTTAAGGGTTAAGTAGTCATCATCTAAACTATATACCTTCGAATCCCGTATGTTTTTCCTTTTCAGGAAAAGGGCTACAAGCAAGGAATAGTCAAGTGCTCAATATTTCATTCTTCAAAGCTCAAGCACTTGGGGAACTATACAGTATGGAAGGCAAAGAAGAAGAAAAGAGGACTATCAAAAAGTCAAAGCTCAATCTTGAAGATCCATCTTCCCAAACAAGTCGAGGATAATGAGCAAAATCAAACATCCAAAGACAGAAACACATAGCCCGATTCGGAAACCTTCAAAAATATTTGTAAATATAAACAAATGTTTATAAAAACATAGTCGTAAATGTAAACGAATGTTTAGGTTAAAGGCAGAATATTAGATACGGATAAAAATGCACATCCTTGTACTTAGCCAAAAACTGTTGTAAATGAAAACAGTTACCGGATGAGACAACATCCTTGTACTTATTCAAAAACTGTTGTAAATGAAAACAGTTACAGATGGAAAAAGCATTATCCTTGTATTTATTCAAAAACTGTTGTAAACAAAAACAGTTACTAGAAAAAATTTATACCCTTATATTTATTAAAAAAATTGTTATAAATGAAAACAATTATACCCTTGTATTATTTCAAAAACAGTGTTGCAAAAGAAAAACAGTTACAAGTACAAGTTTATACCAAATCCTTTGTAAGGAAAACAATTACAAAAGAGTTATGGATGATACACGAACACATGTAAAATGTTGCGAAAGTTTGAAATAATACAAAAACTTTCTATAAAACATTGTCAAAGAAAAACATGTGAAATTCCTATCTCTTTTTTGTATATTTACACCATTATAAAGTTGAGACTTCTTCTTCATTAAGTGTCGATAAAAAAAGGGCCTCATTTATAAATCGTGCCTATTTACGAAAAGGTATGAAAAATCTAAGTATTATTTAATGCAAAGTCCAAAACTAGGAGGTAAATCAAAAACCTCGAAAAGAAAGCATGCAAAAGACTTAAGAGTGAAACAAAAACTCAAAGGAATCAAAAGTCATGCTAATATTTATATTAATATATTACAAAAACGAAGAAGCTTGTAAAGGAGCAAGATACCTTTCCAGAAACCGAACCTTCATTGAAGAAATACGGAGGTCATCTTGGGTTTGGGTGAGCAATTGAAAAAGTTCACCAGAGTATGCCTCCTTCTGATCCAACAAGGCCTTCAGGCTCCTAATCTCTTCGGTGGCACGGGAAAGCTGCTTTGCAAAGGAAGACTCTAAGATATTTTTGTCCTTGCGTGTCTGGTTAGAAGACGCCTTCTCTATGGCCAGTTCCGCTGCAACAACCCTAATCCGCTGCTCGAAGGTACACTTTTCCTCCTCTATTGCCTCCATGTCAAGCTGTAAACTCTCATACCGCTCCTTCTAATTGTTAGCCTCTGTTTGGAATTCATTCGCTGATTGCTCCACTTGAACGATACTCTTCATTAATTATGTGCCTATAAGGTTGATCAATATAAAAAGATAAATTAGATACGGTAAGAATATATAAATACATATGAAAGAAGTGCAAGTTTTACCTTTAAGGACGAATGCACAATCTCGTTCATCCAAGTCAAGGAGCTGTGTCTTTCTAGCTTATACTTCTCAGTTAGGCATATCAATGGTTTTAACCAAAGATCAGCTTGGCCCGACTTCTTCAAGAGGCTGCCCGCCGCAGGAACCTCTATTGTAACTTGCTTCATCACCCCCCTGCTGGAAGACCCTTCTTCAACAATAGAAGGCACGGAAGCAGAGGCGGGTGTAGGAGCTATGGGCGAAGCAGGTTGGGGAGAAGGAACAACCATGGGAGCAGAAAGAGCAATGGGAGAGAAAATAGGAATGGGAGCAAGAGAGAAAACAACAAGAGGGGCTTCATCAGAGACGGTACCATAACCTTGTTGGAACAGGTGATCAATGGACTCACGAACATGAGAGGGAGTTGCATCTTCGGGAGCGGAAAGTTCTGATTCAGGCACAGGAGGATCAACAACGGGTGCAGACTTATCGCCGGAGACCACCCTCCTCCTACGTGACCTATGGAACAGCGAATCCTCCTCTTCCTCTTCATCCTCTAAGGTCCGGGACCCACTAATCTTCCTTTTCAATGAGAAAGAGCCAACAATGATCTCGTGAGCCTTAGCCAGGGACATTTTTGAAGCGGACACAGCCGCAACAGAAATTCCACGAGCAGGAAACCCTACCGAATAAAAAGGGGTCAGATAAAGCTCAAAAAGGGAAGAAGTAAAAACAAAAAACTTCATTTACCGTGGGTCTTTACTTTCCATCCAAACCTCAAAGAGAGGTACTTGCACGAACGTTCTTCTAAAGGAGCGATTGATAAGAGTTTTTCTACCCAACCACGAAAACCAGAGACATTCTTGACGATTCTCGTAGTTGCTGCAAAAGAAAAATAAACAGTCACGGTACTGATAATTTATCGAAAACAAAACAAAAAAAAGTATGAAAAACTGTACTCACGTGCAAGATTCCACTTCTCAGGGAAGGGGAGATTTTCTTTGCCTACTAAACCTGCAGTAGGGAAAACAACATACCAGACATACCACCCTCTATCCTTGTCATCATCTGGAGTAACTAACACCCTTTTACTCCTAGCCGTGAGAGTAAACACTCATTGGCGGAACAACATCGGCTAATAGAGGTGAATAAGATGAAGAAAGGTAAAGGGTACGGAAGCTAAATTTGCCAAATACCTAAGGCACGCGAATACTTGCCAGACAAGAGGGCCGACTTGTCCCAAACAAACTTTGAATAATCGACAAACTTCAATGATAACAGGGTCGATAGGAGGCTTGAATCCTAATGTGAAAGGATAAATATAGACAAAAGAGTACCCAGTCTTGTAAGAGGTTATCCTTTGGGTATCGTTAGGAACAATGACAGGAAAATCAGGCTTCCAATAACAATCCCTGCGTACAAGAGACACTAGTCCCTCTGTTATTTGGGTAGGATAAAGGTCAACACTGTTGTGCGATGACATTAAAGAAAGCTGCTCACTCATAGCCTGACTATCCTTGGCAAAAGAAAACTCTGCGAGAACAATCTGATCGACCCTCGTCTCACGAAGTGGTTCATTATGTTCTCTTCTCTTTGATGAAGATCTAGAAGCAGTAGCCCTAGAAGAAGACGAAGGGATATCAGACCTAGAAGATGGCGGGGGAGAACAATAAGAAGAAGAACCCCTGGAAGGAGTAGAACTTAAGCTCCTAAGCCTACCGCCTCTCCAACTCCGTGTTGGAGCAGAAGAGGGAGTCAATTCATCAACAATAATGACTTTTCTAGATTGTTGGTTTGAAGAAGACATATTTACGAAGATGAATAATTTACAAATAAAGAAAGAAAGTAAGAAGTTTTTCGTGAAAGTAAAGAAAGGAAAAAGGGTATTTATACTTGAATGCGACCGTCAAAAAAAGGAAAAAACAGTGATGTGAAAGTCATAATTGAAGTTGTCACTTCGTGACTGATGCAGCCGCAAAAAGCCCTAAAAGGCACTGAATAATTGTAGAACCAATCCGAGAATGCCATGTGGCATGGGCATTAAATGGAAGTGACAAGCGATGCATACATTTAGAGACGGATGCAATGGTACGAGTGAAGCGGCGACAAAATATTCCCAACATAAATGAGTATCCACTTACCAAATATTAATTGATAAATTAATGGCAAATAGGGGAACTATCTGTATTGGTAAAAATGAGTTTCACATGTGTAATAATTATGATGACTCAGCAACCTATGTGGAGCAATCACAACTGGACTGGACTTTATGAAGAGGTACCAGATAATGACGAATGAAACAACTTACCCATGGGGTAATCAGATACTGGAATCTCAACCTAATTTATAAGACGAAGAGACACGGCCAGGATGAATCAAGGCAGAATAAAGGGCAGATTCGGGGATCTTTAATTAATGAGCAAAACATTACATAATCTTCACGCAACAGTTACGATTAATCATTGTAACGTTACATTAATTCCATTATTAGTCATTAATGCTCAATCACTGAAAAGAGTAAACGTTATATTAAGAAATTCCCTACACGTTCGAACCACTATTGAAATATACTTTCTTTTTACACATCTCTATTGCGTTCTATTTACGATCTATTTACAATTATTTCTATATTCTTTTAGTTATCAGAAACCCGTGTTCTTCTTAAAATATCTTTGGCAGATAATCCAATTCTTTGGTTAAACAATTCCGTAAGGTGGAATGGATATACGCTGCTTGTTTGGAATCACATGAATACCAAAATCAATCTCCCTGTCTGGAAAAATCTCAAGGAGATCATCCGGAAAGACATGGGGGAATTCACGAGTCAACATCCATGTTTGATAATTGGATTGTGGATTTTATAGAGGAAATTGGGGATTTTGGCCTAAAGTTTCAAAATATTAATTTTTGAGTTTTGAACACTGATTTGGAGTAGGATTTGAGTGAAACTAGTATGGTTGGAATCAAAATTTCATTTGTTGTCGGATTTTGTGGGTTTTGTCAGGTTCCGAGATGCGGGCCCAAGTTGGGATTTTGGGCCAATTTTGGGTTTTGATTCAAGATTTGACCTTTTTCGATTGGGATTGGTTCCTTTAGCATTGCTTGATGTATTTGAGTTATTTTTTGTTTGTTTCGAGCCGTTCGAAGGTCGAAAAGCACGAGATGATAATTTTGGAGCATTGCTTGGCTTGCTCGGTATTGGAATTTACTTGTCGAGGTAAGTAACTCTTTTAAACATAGTGTTGAGGGTAAGCAACCATGAGAAATTCATATGATGTGGATATTTATAGGTGACGCGCATTCTAGGCGACAGGCGTTTGAGCGTGCACCATGTTAGATTGAGACTTGGTCCATCCCGGGAGATTGTAAAGTCGATTAGCCCATTGTTATTATCTGTTCATCTTCTTTTTGAGTTATTGACTGTCTTACATGTTAGAAACCATGCTTAGTCTGTGTGATAATACAGTTGGGACCCACAGTGGTAGTGAATTTATCAAATTGGCTGCTAATTATTATCTTGTACTCAACCACCATTTGTTTATGCATTATATCTTAGCTCTCTCTCTCTCCTGATTTGATTAAAACTTGTTATATTCTCAGTTTGGGCTATTATTGTGATATTTGTGAGGTTGGAGAGGCTAGTGACTAATATAGGGCCTGAGTGCAGGGTTGAGAGCTGTGTGAGATATGTTTAATCGAACTGCGCAGCGCAGTAATGTTGGATCGGTTGTACGCTGCAACAAGCCTTCAGACCATGTTATCGAATCGGGTTGCACGCTGTAGCAGTACTTGGATCGGCCTGCCAGCCAAAATAATATTTGGATCATGCTGCACGCCATAACAATATATGGATCGGGTTGCACGTCGCAGTAGTATTGGATCGGGTCGCGCACCGCAGTAGTATTGGGTAGGGATGCACACCGCATCAATATAGCACTTGGGCTGAAGGATCCTCTCCGGAGTCTTTACACCCCCAGTGGGTGTAGTCAACTATATATACATGTGGATCGGGCTGCACACCGCAATAATTATTATTCAACGCTAAGTGATGTAGTGTGTTTAGTATTGAGCTTAGTGAGAGAGGATGCGAGACAATGAGATTTAGTACTTGGAGAGTGTGAGTACATGATCCATCTCTGAGACACGTGGCATTTACATGTACACATGACATATATGCATAGAGATGCATGTTTTCTTATGCTATATAATATCACGTCATTCATGACTTATTATATACATTGATATATTGACATAGAAAGGTATTTTGTACTTGTTATTTGGGAAGAAAATGAAACATTTATTTTATTGTGGAAATGATATTTGGAAAATTACAGTTTTCAAACTTACTCGTATTTTTAGCATTTTCGATAAGAGATCTGAGATTTTAATTCACTGAGATATTTGAAAAGCATGACCATTTTCTTGAGCTTTGAACAAGCTGAGTGGTTTTACTGATGGATTGTCTCTTTTATACTTGCATTTATGCTGTTATGAACTATTGTAGAATATTGGTATTAGACCCGACCTTGTGTTAGCTCGTCATTATTTAAACCTAAGGTTAGGTTTGTTACTTACTCATTACATGGGGTCGGGTGTATTGATACTACACTTCTGCACATTGCATGTAAATGTTGATTGCTATTGCTGTTGTGTTCGATGGTTGCGGGACTTGAAGATGTACCTGCGTCCCTGTTGTAGCTGCCTCCTTTGTTCCGGGTAGCCTTAGATTATAAAACTCTATTTATGTACTTTTGAAACAGACTATGTATTTATTTTATTTCCGCTTTGTATACTCTATTCGTAGAAGCTCATGATTTGTACTACTAGTCCTTGAGAAATGTATAAAATTTTGTAAATTACTTTCATTTAATTGTCTTGTTAATATAATTAAAATTGATTAATTATTAGTTGGTTTACCTAGCAGGTTGGGTTATGTGCCATCATGACTAGTGGATTTTGGGTCGTGACATATTGGTATCAGAGCTCTAGGTTCATAGGTTCTACAAGTCATGAGCAAGTGTCTAGTAGAGTCTTGCGTATCGGTATGATGACGTCCATACCTATCTTCGAGAGGCTACAAGACATTTAGGGTATGCTTCCCATCTTTCCTTCCTTATCGTGCGGCATTGATTCAACTTGAAGCGTAACTCTTTGAAGTCCTTCCACGCATTCGTCTGCGCACATTAGCGCTCTGTATCAGATATGCATCAACGACTTGTGATTTTCATGGTTGAGACACGAGATGTGATCTTGGTATGTCGACCATGGGCCAGTCTGGAGGACTTTAGTCCAGGTTTTGTCTTTGGTTTGAGTACATAGATTTTGATTGTGTGTGCACCTGCTTTTGGGACTTATATATCCGTTGGTGTCCTTATTAGTGGGATTTTTGATTGGATGACCAAGTGGTGAGTATAATTTGATTGTGATATGTGTTCAGATTGTTCAAATGTGACAAGAAGAGTTTACTTGAGATGTAGCAAGGACTATTGGGTGTTTGACTTTTGTCTTGATTTGGCGTATGGCCTCGAGTTATGGGTGTGTTGAATGAACTATCATGTAGTTTAGTTGTGGAGTGAAGTAGATTTTCATGTTGTTTTATGAGTCCAGACTCAGGGAGATTAAGTGATTGCGTAATAGTTATGATTATGGAGGAATATAGAGAGATATCAGTTTGAGGCTAAGCCGGTGGGGTTATCCCCTGCGGGGTGCCCTGAGGTTTTGTTATCCTTATGTTATTTTGTAGCGAGTTCTCCTTTATCAGTAAATCGTATGTGTTGCAATTTGAGTTCGGGTCACTTATGAATGTTGGCTTGAATATTACAAGGGTGAATGCAAGATTTGCAGATGATTTGAGGTATTAGATGGGTGGTATTATCCAGGCTTATGAGGGATTTAGTTGAATCTCACTACTGTAATATGGTAGTTATAGAGTATGGGAATTGTGAGTTATTGTGTGTTTTGATCTATGGCTTTGAGCCAAGTAGGGGAGTATGCTATCGACGAGTTGATTGCACGATGATGTGTTGTATTGGTTAAGGTTTGAGGTATACTAGTGAGACTCGAGTAAGGGAATTTCTGGATACAAGTTGTATTATACTCTATGGGTATATGTGAATCCGTAAATAATTGAGTAGTTATTCGTGAAGGATGTAGTGTACATGAAGTAGGAATTGATCAGTTGCTTAGGAGTGTGGGTTACTCCCTTGGGTGTTGGTTTTCTAGTGTGGCACAGGTCGTTCAGTCCGTTTGGTTGGTTTAATTGATATTTGGAAGAGTAAATGACTCTCGAGAATAGTTCTAATGGATTCAAGATTTGTATGTAACAATTGGGAATATTCAGGATGTGTATATGGCTAGAAACTGAGATTTTCATTTGATGGTATCGAGACCCACAATATACTATATCGTTGTGGATTCTACATTTCAGTATTAGGGAAGTGAAAGAATAGCTTAAATTCATAGAAGGTCTCTTCAGAGTGGATGTCTCAGCTATGGTACTTTTGGGGATACATAAAGAGGGAATCCATCGGCTTATAAGCCTTAGAGCGGTGTGATTGTATGCTAGAGTTTGCGGGGCAAGTCTTAGTTAAGGATATTGGTGTTCTAGCAACCAAAAGTATCAATTTGAAGGCAATTCGGAAGGAAACTCGGAGAATAGGACAACTTGTTAGTAGGTTGGATCGGCATGGTAATGTGTATGATCGGTTCTTTGGGTGCTTATCATGTGGTGAGTTTTTACAGGTGTTTTTTGGTGAGACTCTTGAGTTTTGACGGCCTGCATGGCTTGGTTGAGTTAGAGGGATTCAGTTTGACGGTTTGGTTAAGTGCAAATGGGTTTCGGCGTGTTCTTGATGGTCTCTACCATGGTTTAAGAGGTACGCTTCCTACTGTTGTGCGGCAGGTTGCGTATTATGATTTTTCCTCCTGGATGGGATCAAATGAAAAGTTCTTGGCTAATTGAGTATGTAGTTGCTTTTGAATCGGGGTGGACTATGAAGTTCTTGTATTTTGCATATGATGGAACGGTATATGAAGTGTGTTGTGTAGGATTGAGATTTGCATGTGCTAGGTCACAGTTCAGTTTTGAAGGAAATGTCATGAAATTCGTAGCAACATGGAAAATTTCAGATGACTAGATAAATGACATTACTAGTTGGTATGGCTTGATGAGAGTATATATCTCAGAAGGGGCAATGTGTTTTGATTTATGAATACTTCATTGGTATTTCGTACTCGCTTGGTTGATCGATTACTGATATTCGAATTTTTCTATGTGGTACGGGAGAATTATCTAAGTATTCCTCGTGGTATGATCGTGTATAAGAGATGTGTTAGACATTCTGGCGGTGGAGTTGGGATCATATATGATGATTTGTGTGTTCCATGTATTCAGAGACTGAAGTTCTCTGAAGCAGGTTATTTCATGGTTGTGGATTGTGAAGATGTGGCCAAAACTAGACAAATGATAGTATGTGTTATGATTCAGTCATTGTGGGCTTTCAGTGGTTTATTTATCTATGTGTGGGAGCCCAGAGTTGAATTGAGGGTCCATGAGTAGACCCAATTAGGGTGTGTATTCTACATGTAGTTGGATCAGTTGGCTCTAAACTGCTATTGTTGAGGGATGTGCCATTCAGTTGTTGTTCAGCTTATTCGTGTTTTGAAATGATCTGTGAGTTACTCTTCTATGCTACAAGGAGTTGTGATTTGTTGGTTATATGTACATATGGTGCGGTTCTATTGGGGTCCTATAGCGGAATTTGAGTGAGATAAGTAGTTGGGTATTGCATGATTGAGGGTGTATTGGTTATGTTCTTTCGAGTTTTGTGTGGCATTGTATCGTCTAATTCTTCGTTGTTATGGTAATGCACTTTGGGTACTTGATGTCGAATTTCATGTGGTTATTGATTTTGAGCAAGGCGGATCGAGGTATATATTATGGACCAACGTTTGGATAGGGTCACGCATTGTAGCGAAGTTATGTTGAGGTATGATCCTTGGTGTTGGATTCAGGTGTTTTGTCTCTACGCTGTGTGCTAGGCTCTTAGCATGGTGTTGTGATGGTACTTGTTAAGTTGGCAGAACAGTCCTCTCATTTGAGGCATTTTCAGGGTTGAGTACATTTGGGATGTTGCTATTTGGTGCACGGATTGCACAAGTTGTGGCTTTAAGCTATATTGATATGTCATGTCACTAGAGTGATTATGTTAGGTGGAAGGAGGTCGTCGTATCTAGAATGAGTGCTATCAGATCTGGTTGCGATATATTTGGAAGGATATTGGTGTCGATCAACTTAGAAATTTGCTATAATTCCTATTGAAGGAGAGGGAGTTCCATAACTAGTTGATCCGACGAATGGTTATGAGTTTCTGCGTGTTTCCTTCATCATTTTGTAGTATATGAAGGTGTTAGAACGAGGCTTTGTTCGATAAGAGGTTTATTACCGGCATTGAGTTATTTTGAGCAGCTATTGTGATTTGAAGTTATCGCTACGAGTATTTGAGTCTTGCGGTATATCATGGGATTCTATCTTGGGCTATGGATATGGCGTGATACAACTTGTTCAGACTTACACATTGTGTAGATGCGACGCTCTGATCTTATATTAAGTTTCGGATGTTGGAAATTGGATTGTAAGACTTATAGGCTTGGTTGAATTGAGATATTTCAGTTATGTTGTGTTATCAGACCTATATGGGATAGGGTGATGTGGGATCACCCCCGGGTATGTTCATAGTAAGGTTATGCGGCTGTTGGATGGTTTTAAAGAACAACACTTGGCACGTTCGAGGATGAACGTATGTTTAAGTAGGGGAGGATGTAACAACCCGACCGGTCGTTTTGACCATTTACACTTTGCTCAGTAGTTTGCGGGCGTGAGTAGCTCCATGTGATGTATTATTTGACTTATGTGAATCGTTAGTTTTGGTTTTCCGGTTATTCAGATTCGGTTTGGAAGAATGAATTTCATGGTTCAAGCTTTGAGTTGAAATAGTTGACCAAGTTTGACTTTTTGGGAATTTGACCCTGGAACGGAGTTTTGATGGTTCTGTTAGGTCTGGATTGTGATTTTGGACTCATACGTATGACCGGATTTGCATTTGGATATTTCTAGATTGTTTCGGTAGAAGTTGGCAAAAAATTAGAAATTGGAAGGTTTGGAAAGTTCGCAAGTTTGACCGAAAGTTGACTTTGAGGATGTCGGATTCAGATTCTGGTTCTGGGAATTTGAATAGATTCGTCATGTCATTTGGGACTTGTGTGCAAATTTTGAGTTCATTCCGGGATGATTTGATACGTTTCAACGCGTGTTTTGGAAATTGGAAAGTTCAAAGTTCATAGAATTTCATTTGAGGCGTGATTCCTTGTTTTAATGTGTTATGTGTGTTTTGAATCCTCGAGTAGGTTCGTGTTATGTTATGTGACTTGTGGGTATGATTGGTCGGGGTTCCGAGGGGCTTGGGCGTGTTTCAGATTGATTCTGGATCATTTTCTTCAATGTTGCAGCTGCTAGTTCTGGCATTCCGCACCTGCGATTGGTATTGCACAGGTGCGATGGCCGCAGAAGCGACAAAGGCGTCACAGATGCGAGATGTGAGCTGGATGAGGAGGCCCGCAGAAGCGGAGAAAAGGGCGCAGGTGCGTCGAGCGGAAGCGCAAGTGCGAGTGTCTTCGCATATGCGAAGTTTGATACTGCGTGTGCGGGGGTTGCTGGGCAAGGCCATTTTGCGTAGAAGCGATGTTTTTTCTGCAGAAGCGGTGGTTGCAGTTGCGATGAATTGTCCGTAAATCCAGAAATCGCTAGGCATAACCTATAATTCGAGGTCTTTGGTTTCTATCTTGATTTTTGGACTTTGGAGCTCGGATCGGGGATTTCACGAGTCAACATCCATCTTTGATAATTGGATTGTGGGTTTTATAGAGGAAATTGGGGATTTTGGCCTAAAGTTTCAAAATATGAATTTTTGAGTTTTGAACACCGATTTGGAGTCGGATTTGAGTGAAACTAGTATGGTTGGAATCGAAATTGAATGGGTTGTCAGATTTTGTGGGTCTTGTCGGGTTTCGAGATGCGGGCCCAGGTTGGGATTTTGGGCCAGTTTTTGGTTTTGATTCAAGATTTGACCTTTTTCAATTGGGATTGGTTCCTTTAGCATTGCTTGATTTATTTGAGTTGTTTCGGAAAGCGCGAGATGGAATTTTTGGAGCATTGCTTGCCTTGCTCGGTATTGGAATTTGCTTGTAGGTAAGTAAATCTTTTAACATAGTACCGAGGGTATGAAACCCCAAGAAATTCATATGATGTGGATATTTAGAGGTGACGCGCATGCTAGGTGACGGGCGTGTGAGTGTGCACCGTGTGGGATTAAGACTTGGTCCGTCCTAGTAGATTATAAAGCCGATTAGCCCATTGTTATTATCTGTTCATCTTGTTTTTGAGTTATTGACTGTCTTACATGTTAGAAACCATGCTTAGGCAATGTGATAATACTATTGGGACCCGTAGTGGTTGTGGATTTGTCAAATTGACTGCTAATTGTTATCTTGTACTTAGAGGCCGTTTTCTTATGCATTATATCTAAGCTCTCTCTCTCTCTCCTGATTTAATTAATACTTGTTATATTCTCGGTTTGTGTTGTTATTGTGATATTTGTGAGGTTAGAGAGGCTAGTGAGTGATATAGGGCCTGAGTGCTGGGTTGAGAGTTGTGTGATATATGTTGGAACGGACTGCACGTAGCAGTAATGTTGGATCGGATTGCACGCCGCAGCAAGACTTCGGGTCATGTTATCGGATCGGGTTGCATGCCACAGTAGTACTTGGATCGGGCTGCACACCGCAACGATATATGGATCAGGTTGCACGCCGCTACAGTATTGGATCGGGTGGCACGCCGTAATAGTATTGGGTCAGGCTGCACGCTGCATCAATATAGCGCTAGGATGAAGGAGCCCCTCCGGAGTCTGTATACCCCTAATGAGCGTAGTCGACTATATATATATATATATATATATATATATATATATATATATA
>MDKH01230325.1:0-15664 GCA_005239495.1 Nicotiana undulata
ATAGAGAATCAGTGTAACATAAGGCAAAGGGAAAATCAGTATATGATAATTAAGGAGAGAATCAAGCTTAGTAAGTATAGAGTAGTAAATTAGGACTCGGTTTAGAAGATTTCAATCAAGAAAAATAATTCAGCAAACAAAGTATCTCAACATATAAGGCGAAGAAGTCAATTAACCTAAACGGACAAATAGAGTTCTAGGGTTTTAACAGAAGTTTTTTTATAATCAAAATCAGTCAAGAGGGAGTCACTATACCATGCTTCAACATATAAATAGAGGAGGCAAATAACAGTAGCAAATAGACGGGTCTAGTAACGTTGACAAAAAGAGGCAAGAGACGAACAATATATGAATATAATCACACAAAGATGCCACAAACAAACTAAAGAATCATTTGAAGCAGGATAATCACAGAAAACTTAACAAGAATCATGCAGCAGGGAGAACCAAACACAAAGGTCTAAAATTAGGGCTTTTCAACATAGGCACATTAAAAAGCGGTAAGAGAGTAAAAACAGTATAGAGATACGAAGGAAGAGTTCAAGCATAAAGAAGAAACCTGTTTAAACTAGTGTAGAGAGATTCAGAGACAAATCCTAATTTCAAAGGAAACAAAAACGTTTAAAGTTTAAGGTTCTTAAAGATTGAGTTGAGAAATAAGTAAAACATAAAGAAATAGGTTTAAATCGCTAAAACTATTAGAGATCTGATAGGTTTAGGCAAAATTAGGGTTTCATAAGAGAACCAGAGATAACCAGAGAACCTATTGTAAAACTCAGAGACGGTGATGGTTAGAGCACCATCGAGTCGAACCTCGCCGGAGAAGGCCAGAAACAACCTAGGCAGGAGCCTCCATGGCCGTTCTGGCATGGTTGAAGCTTCATAGGAACTCAGAGATGAAGGGAATCAGAGAGACATGCGTCAGGTGGCCGGTGATTGAAAGGGATAAGACTGGAGGTGGCCGGAGAGGCGGTGGAAACCCATCGGAGAAGAAGGAGAACCCAGAAGGTTCTAGAGAGAAGGAGGAGAGGAAGGGACGAGATGAGAGAGAGTGAGGTCTCGAAGAATGAGAGAGACGGGGGGTAGTTGGGGAGTTAATTAAGGAAATTAATGATCTGGACCGTTGATCTAATTTGATCAACGGTCCAGATGGATTTGGGGTTTGGGTCGGGTAAGAAGAGGGTTTGTGTTGGTCTCAATTGGGTCAGGGGGATGGGTAATTGAGTCAGCCAAATGTGGCTAAATTTAAAATAGGAAGAGGCTAGTTGTGAAATACCCGATTTAATAGGATAGTTAATTAATTAAAATAGCCATTAATTGTATAAAATGAAATTAAGTTAAAAATAAGTATAATTACAGTAATTAGACAAGATTAAAAAATATGAAGGACATAAATTCAGATTTTAAAGGTGTAAAACGACTAATGAGGCAATGATTGCAAAACAATTGTAATTGCAATTAAATAGCACTTAATTGGCCAATTTATGAAATAATTGAATTTTAATAAATAAACAGTAATTATAAACGACATATTAAATTGGGGAATATTTTGGGATTTATTTAGAGCATGATTTATGAATTATTTAAATACGAAATACTGAATAAATATGGAAATAATTTAGATAAAAATACGTAAAAATAAGGAAAAATACTCATTATTGCTGAGAGTGATTTTGAAAGCATATATACAAGTTTGGAAAATAATTTGAGAAAAATTTGGGTATCAACAGATGCCCCTCTTTACCCGGGAAGGATGAAAGAGTTGTCGGGTAAAGATATGATGGCCAATTTTGACCTGAGATGAAGCTGCGAGATAGAATTCGGCCTCACCCTGGTTTCTGAGCTGCCTACATATCCCTGGTTTTACAGGAATCAGGCCGCATGTAGTTCCGAATTCATCGGCGAAATATACCGGTGATGTTTTACAAGAACGGATGCAAGGTGCATGGTAGGGTAAGAATACAAAGATCTTTCAGGGTTGTGTCAAAGAACTGGAGCGGTCCGCTCCTTCCTGGTTAGCTGTTCCAGCCGGGTTACCTGCAAATAAAGAACGAACGTATATTGTGCATAATATAAACATGATGCAAGTTCCTGTCAGACTAATGAATGCTGCCTTCGGACAATTAGGATGATGTCCTTAGACCATAATGTCCTGGGCCATGAATCGCGTGGTGCGGGATTCACAGGCTATGAAATGATGTCCTCGGGCCATGAGGATGTGCCTTCGAACCATGATGCCTTTGAATAATGATATGCAAGTTGGATATAAGAGATCCGCAGGCTATGAAGTGATGTTCTCGGGCTATGAGGATGGTGCCTCCGAACGATGACGCCTTTGGACAAGTTGGCGATATTTCAGCCCATGAAGAATGAAATAGTATGATGCTGACAAGACAGAGCTTAGTCTTGCGATTTGCGTAAAGGAAAGAGGGGCAGAGCTTAGCCCGAAAGAAAGCGTAGATAAATATCGTTGCGAAAGGTAATTGTTCTGAAAAATAGATAGGAGCTGTGCGTAGTGAAGTAAAATGCGGATAGAGGTAGAGTAGAACCTCGAAAGGCAGAATGACAGCCTTATGCAAGGAGTAAAGTGCAGGGAGACAGTGCTTAGTCTCAGAAGGCAGAATGGTAGCCTTATGAAATGGAGGTAGAGCTTAACCTCATGCAGATGGAGACAAAGCTTAGTCTCGGAAGGCAGAATGATAGCCTTATGCAAATGCAAGAAATAAAATGCATTGAGACAATGCTTAGTCTCGGAAGGCAGAATGGTAGCCTTATGCAAATGGAGGTAGAGCTTAACCTCATGCCGATGAAGACAGAGCTTAGTCTCGGAAGGCAGAAAGGTAGCCTTATGCAAATGCAAGAAATAAAATGTAGGGAGACAACGCTTAGTCTCGGAAGGCAGAATGATAGCCTTATGCAGATGCAAGGAATAAAATGCAAGGAGACAGTGCTTAGTCTCGGAAGGCAGAAAGGTAGCCTTATGCAAATGCAAGAAATAAAATGCAGGGAGACAACGCTTAGTCTCGGAAGGTAGAATAGTATCCATATGCAATGATGCGAATGTGGGAAGATAAAATGACAGTAAGAGTTCTTAGCTGATGATAAATTATGGTGATATGATTGTTGCGAATACAGAGCTACTTGCGGTGATAGTAAATGTTGGCAATGCGGGACGGGTTTGAGGATGTCTTGAGATGTCTTGCAAAGATAAAAAGATACTTTGGGCTTTCGCCGTCTTTATGCCTGCGTTCAAAGAAAAATCGTGAGGTTTGTAAAGGGGAATGCTAGTTTGTATCCCCTACTGGCTTGCTTGATCCAGCCTGCTTGCTTGATGATGATGACTTTTCTTGTACCGCGGGGGTAGCGTTGCTAAAACAAACTGCTTTTTTGAGAAAAAATAAATATGCATGATTTTGTAAAATATGATATGATATATAGAAAGCATAGTTTTCTTTGGATGAACCGACGACCATGGCGCGGTTCAAGACATTGCAACCTCTATTGCTGCGGAGTTTTGGGAGTTCCTTCTCAACCCTTGCCCCAGTTTGATGGGTGAAAACTTTTGGCTGTTACTGGTGCGGTGCTCGGCTGAACTTGCTTCGAAATTTTGAGGTCCCTCCTCAAAATTCTGCCCCAGTTTCCATGCGTGGGTAAAATGAAATTTTATTAGAATGTGACCGAACCCACAGGGCTGCCTACGTATCCCCTCTTAAACGGGAATCAGGTCAGGCGTAGTTCATTTTACAATATTGACATAAAGCATAAAGGGTTACACATAGTAGCACTTGACTGTATCTGAATTGATTTGTTTAGGCCAAACTTCTCCATCCATTTCTGCGAGTATGAGTGCTCCTCGTGTTAGTACTCGGTGAACTATGTACGGGCCTTGCCAATTAGGAGAGAATTTCCTCTTTGCTTCGTCTTTATGAGGAAAGATTTTCTTTAACACCAGCTGCCCCGGTGTGAATCGTCTTGGTTTGACTTTCTTGTTGAAGGCTCTAGTCATTTTGTTCTGATATAGCTGACCATGACAAACCGCGTTCATTCACTTTCCGTCTATGAGGGCCAACTGCTCATAACAGCTTCTTACCTATTCTGCGTTGCTGAGCTCAGCTTCTTGTATAATTCTCAGGGATGGAATTTCAACTTCGGCAGGAATGACGGCATCTGTGCCACCAACATGTAAGGAGTTTCCCCGGTTGATGTGCGAATCGTGGTGCGATACCCCAATTGGGCGAATGATAACTTCTCATTCCATTGCTTGTGTTTTTATATCATCTTTCTTAATATCTTCTTGATGTTCTTGTTGGCAGCCTCGACGGCTCCGTTCATTTGAGGTCTGTATGCTGTAGAATTCTTATGCTTGAGCTTGAAGGTTTCACACATTACTTTCATCAAATCACTGTTGAGATTGGAACCATTATCGGTGATGATTGACTCTGGAACTCCAAATCGACAAACAACGCGGTCGCGGACAAAATCGACTACCACTTTCTTAGTAATTGTGTAGGATGCGACTTCGACCCATTTGGTGAAATAGTCAATAGCAACCAGAATGAACATGTGTCCATTGGAGGCGGCATGCTCGATTGGTCGAATAACATCCACGCCCCAAGCGGCGAACGGCTAGGGTGAGTTTGTTGCATTAAGCTCGCTGGGAGGTACCTTTATCATATCCCCATGTATTTGACACCGATGGAATTTGCGGACATACTGGATGCAGTCTGTTTCCATGGTCATCCAGAAATAACCAGCCCGAAGAATCTTCTTTGCTAGAATAAACCCATTCATATGAGGACCCCATGTACCAGCATGTATTTCCTCCAAAAGCTTCGTTGCTTCCTTTGCCTCGACACATCTTAGCAAACCCAATTCGGGAGTCCTCCTACATAGGATTCCTCCGCTGTGAAAGAAGTTGTTTGACGACCTTCGAAGAGTGCGCTTGCAAGTTCTGGGTACTCTCCCTCTGCCAAGTATTTCTTAATGTCATGAAACCAAGGCTTTCCATCCGCTTCTTCTTCGACGTGTGCACAGTAAGCAGGCTGAGTGTGAATCCCTAACGGGATGGGATTAATGAAATTCTTAACTGGATGCTGGATCATGGATGACAGGGTGGCCAGTGCGTCGGCGAACTCATTCTGGATTCTGGGAACATGCCGAAATTCAATCTTCGTGAACCTCTTTCTCAATTCCTTCACACGATGTAGGTATGGCAGTATCTTGGAATTCTTGGTCGCCCATTCTCCTTGAACTTGGTGTATTAATAAATCCGAATAACCAATCACTAATAATTCCTGAACATTCATGTCGATGGCCAAGTTGAGCCCAAGGATGCAGGCCTCATATTTAGCCATGTTGTTGGTTCTGGGGAACCTGAGTTTGGCGGATACCGGGTAGTGCTGACCGGTTTCTGAAATTAAGACTGCTCCAATACCCACGCCTTTGAAGTTTGCGGCCCCATCAAAGAACATCGTCCAACCGTCGTAGGATTCTGCAATGTCTTCTCCTACGAATGATACCTCTTCATCGGGGAAATACGTTTTTAGAGGTTCGTATTCTCCGTCCACAGGATTCTCGGCAAGATGATCGGCTAACGCTTGTCCCTTGACTGCCTTCTGAGTTACGTAAATGATGTCGAACTCACTTAATAGGATCTGCCATTTAGCCAGCTTGCCAGTGGGCATAGGTTTCTGAAAGATGTACTTTAGAGGGTCCATCCTGGATATGAGGTATGTTGTGTAGGCAAAGAAATAGTTCCTCAGCTTCTGTGCGACCCAAGTCAAATCATAACAGGTGCGCTCTAATAGAGAATATCGGGCCACATACGGGGTAAACTTCTTGCTGAGGTAGTAAATTGCTTGCTCCTTTCTTCCTGTTTCATCATGTTGCCCGAGAACGCAACCGAAAGCTCCGTCTAATACAACCAAGTAGAGTAATAGGGTTTTACCCGGATCTGTTGGTAACAAGACTGGTGGTGTTGAGAGGTACTAGCCTTTTGACAATCCTCAGTCCATTTAGTTGCAGCATCCTTTCTCAGCATTTTGAAGATTGGTTCACAAATGATGGTAGACTGGGCTATGAATAGGCTGATATAATTGAGTCGTCCTAGGAAGCTCATAACATCCTTTTTGTTCTTTGGTGGTGGAAATTCTTGGATGGCTTTGACCTTTGAAGGATCTAGCTATATTGCTCGACGACTGACAATGAACCCTAGCAGCTTCCCAGCAGAAACCTCGAATGCACACTTCGCAGGGTTAAGCTTCAGATTGTATTTCCTTATCCTGTTGAAGAACTTTCTCAAATCTTCCATGTGATCAACAACTTTCTTTGATTTGATGATGACATCGTCTACATATACCTCGATCTCCTTGTGAGTCATATCATGGAATATAGTAGTCATGTCTCTCATGTAAGTGCCCCCTGCGTTCTTCAGGCCGAATGGCATCATCTTGTAGAAATATACTCCCCACGGCGTAATGCATGCCGTTTTCTCAACATCTTCCTCGTCCATCCATATATGATGGTAGCCCGCAAAACAATCCACAAAGGACTGCAGCTCGTGTTTGGCACATTTGTCAATTAAGATGTGTATATTTGGAAAGGGGAAGTCGTCTTTCGGACTGGCCCAGTTGAGATCTCGGTAGTCGAAGCAGACTCTGACCTTCCCATCTTTCTTTGGTACAGGCACAATGTTGGCTAACCAGGTAGGATATTCGACCACCCGGAGAACTCTGGCGTTGATCTGTTTGGTGACCTCTTCTTTGATTTTCAAACTCATGTCTGGCTTGAGTTTTCTGAGCTTTTATTTCACTGGTGGGCATGTTGGATTGGTTGGAATCTTGTGGGACACAATAGATGTACTGAGGCCAGTCATGCCATCATATGACCAGGCAAATATGTCCTCATGCTCCCTTAGAAATTCCGTATATTCCTCCTTTTCTGACGACGATAGATGAATGCTGATGCGTGTTTCTTTGACATTCTCTGTGTTTCCCAGGTTGATGACCTCTGTCTCATCCAAGTTAGACTTAGGTATATTCTCAAAATTTTCAACTTCTTTAATGATATCCTCAGGTATATCATCCTCGCATGACTCGGAATCCATTTTTTGCGTTGTCTCGTTGCATGTCACAATCATCGGCTCTCAAGATAAGTGATAGTAATGTTGTGTAAATAAAGTAATGGGGAGAAAACAGTAGCAAGTAAATATACGATTTGTAAGAAAAATTAAAAATGCTTTGATAAATTAAATAACTATTTTTAACATTGAAGATTTTACTGCGGGAATTGAAAAATGCAGAAAGGGAAAATTCATTTAGTAAATAAACAGTAAATAATGCTTGTTTTTAGCCTTGCTACCCCGAGGTTCGGCGGGCTCTGGTTGTTCGGACAGGCCAGCTCTTGAGATATAATGCTAGAGTGCATGAACCAACCTTTGGGGAGGGGAATAATAAAAGAAACAAAAACAGAAAGGAAACAAGTCAGTGAGGATTATAAAACATATTGCGGTAATTAAAACACGTAATGCAAGAATATAAAACGCATCCTAAGTTGGGGAACCTCTTTGTGCCCGAGGTAGGCCTAGCGAAAAATTAATTTGGAGAACTTGAAATGCTAAATGCCTTATTTTATTGATGATAAAAATGGACTAATCCAAAAACAATACAAAAACAATAAGCAAGAAATAAAATCACTAATGGCCATCGGCCTTATTACATTGGTAAAGCGAAAAGAAAATCCTATCTAATTGGGTCCCAGAAGGACCTTCTCCAAGCTTGGTCCTCTTGTCATATTTTAGATCATGCTGAGTCTGGGGACTTCGTGCCTCATTTATGCAAGATAAACAGGTTAGGCCCTTACCCCCACCAGACTCGACTATTTAATATCAATAATTAGCAAAGAGCATTTAAGTTCTCCAAATAAATGCATAGAACATGAAGACGTCCTTTTGGGTTCCAGGGAAACCCAATGGACTTTGGACAAGGCTATCTTAAAGGCTATTGTGTGGACAACACATTAGCCTGGCTAGGTTTGACCATGATGCATGCAACATACAATAGAGTAAGGTTTCTATTGGGGTTTTAGACTGGTACCCTTGAGCGGAAAACTCAAGGGGGAAGGCACGGAACTGTCGACTGCACCGCTGATCGACTAGTTTTACCGCAAATACGCCTTTCCAAATTTAGGGGGTGATGATATTAGAAGAGCGCAACCACTCATTGTAAGAGTTGATATAGGATTTTTTTGGCACGAGTGAAATATGAATGCGGAGCATGATATGCAGTAACAAGCATTAAAACAAATAGGCATGTATTTTCATGTTGGGGAAAAGCAGTAAAGAAAGGAAATACAACAGTTATAATGGAAAGCGGTTACAAAGCAAACATGAAGATACGTTAGTTTCGTTCAAGTGAAATAAATATTTGCAAAAATTAAACAATTAATGGTATATAACGGGGCATAGGAAGAGGTGTAAGCATTTAAATGACAGTTAATAGTCCAAAAGCACAAAGCAAATTGTAATGATATAGGCCTAGGGAATATCCCCAGCAGAGTCGCCATGCTGTCGCGCCCCTTTTTTTTTCTATCGCACAGGTTAGGTACAGGGAGATCGGGTTAAGACATTATGGACAACTCCTTTAAAAGAAAAGGAAGAGTCGCCACCTAACGATTTAACGGTGCATTAGGGAACCTAGAGTTGATAACTCATAGACTAGTTTGCATTACCAGAGAACGGGTAGGGGCTTGATATTATCCCAAAAGGAAGGTGTTAGGCACCCCTCAGGATCCACAACTGTGGGTCCCAGCCAATAAGTTCTGTGAATTTGGACGGTAAGCAAGTAACAAATAAAGTTCACATATGAGGGGATTTAAAACAAGTATGAAAATCTTTAAAGGTTTTGAATAACATAAACATTTTGAAAAGAAGTGTCCGAGGTTTAAAGTAATACGGATCACTTCAATGTAATACCCGGTATGTCACACCTCGGGGAGGTGTCTACACGTGGTATTAGCGCACCGGTCATCATATCCGTATTCTACCCTTCCCACCCCGTAAAGGTTATTTAAACGCGTGTTGGTCACGAATCCTTATTGCGTGTCGTTACCCGTCCCATCCTATAAGTCCTGGAGGGTGATTAGGACTACTAATCCTACCAAAGGGGGGGACTAGGTTGACTTAGGTGTAAAGGATAAAATACTAGCAACAGTGCAAAAACAAGTAGAACATATGTAGTGGGAATCACACAGGACAAGTAATAGGCTCATTGGTCCCTCCGCAATTAAGCATGTAAGTGGCACGTCTCAAACTCAATTAACGTCTCAAAAGAAGGTTTGAAAATAAGAGTTATTGAGTTGAAATTCAGTAGGTTTCAATAGTTTAGTAAAAGGACATGTCCTAAAAATTTAGTGAAAGCAAAGGGTTCAATTAAGAATGAGCAATTTAAAAGGATGATTGATTTTCAGAACTGCAATAGTTTAGAGACATCAGTAAGAATTAAAAGTGCGTAGCAGTTTAAAGCTTTCAATGAAAGAGAAGAATAACTTTTAATAAATCAGTAATTGAACAGGAGTGCGTTTATTTGAAATTCAGTAATCTAAAAGTGAGTACAAAAATCCAGTAGTTCGTAGGACTTTATCACATTGTTTTAGAAAATGATTTAGCAAGTATTCAGAAATAGAACAATTTTATATAATGAAGTAACTCTGAAAAACTTAACAGTTTGAAGATAGGATAGGAATCAGAAATCTTGAAGTCAGTAATGAGAAGTAAGAAAGCACACAATTTCAAAATTGTTTTAAAAGAAGCATAGGAGTTTAGAAAAAATAGAGTGGATTCCAAGAAAGCAGAACCAAAATTTGGGAAATTCCAAAAGAGGCAGATTAAACCCAACATAGTTGATCTGATTTTAATTATGGATTTAGGCCTAAAGTTTGCCTAGGCGTCATATATTTGCCTAGAGGTGAACATGCTCACTTTGACTTTGTTTTAAAAGACATAAGTGATGATACATTTGCAGAAACGTCTTGACCATATCTTAGTGAGGTTATTATATTAGGGACAGGTTAACTAAGCGTTCATGTTCTGACAAATAAAAATCCTACTGGCAAGATATCTAATGCACATAGGAATACATAGAAGGCATGATTTCTAGATGCTATGATCATGGAAATGCATCGGTAGTATATTGAAGCATTATTTTATTACTTGTTGTAGTTATAAATGTGAGCATGGTATAAGATGACATGAACATAACATGTGTGTTAAAATAAGAACCTAAACATGATTTCTAATGCATGTTATGCATGTCCTAAGCATGATACTATTGCACACATAGGGAAATAAAGCCTACAGTCATGATTTCTACTCATACTAAACATGCATAGTTCCCTCCCATAGTCACCATCCAGCCCCAAAGATTCGTTTACAAATTATTACAGACCATAATAAATGGATTACAATAATGAAGAAGGAAAATAAGAAGTTAATCTATAGAGAGCCTTCAATCAGGCCTTATGTTCCAGGCTCACCCCTCTCAAGTCCACAGCTTTGCATCCACCTGGGTGCGGCAAAGCTCCCAAAGGGCCTAAATGGGGGGGCCTGGCCAATACCAGCACCCAGGAATGTTGACAGTCAATGAGTGCAGTGTAGAGTACCCTTACCTCAGTGTCTCAAGGTTCAGAGGGAACTCATGGTTCCCTAAGCGATGCTCATACTGAGGAGGGTAGAACCTAAGGGTCTAGGAATTGTGAAGGTGCTTTTGAAAAGGAGTTTTAAGTTTGAAAAGAAGTTTTGAAGTAACATAGTTTCAGGGAAAACACATAAAGACTAATGTTAAAACAACAGAGAGTCCTAACTCAGTAGGATACCAAGGAACAATCACAAACAAGGAAAGAGGTTCAGGGGACAAATAAGGGTGATAATATGTAATAAGTTTAGGTACAGATTCAACCCATAGAGATACCAAATAGTTCAGATCTGCTACACAAACAAATAGGAGATAATAAGCAGATAGGAGGAATGGGGCACAACTACAGTATTGGACATGATAAGCTGTAGAAAACAACACAGGATTAAGTTAAACTAGAAGAAGAAGAGAGATCATATAAGGGATTAGATATGCTAGTGACAGGGTAAGCAATAGAACCACAAATAGAAGCACAAAAGAAAGAGCAGGAACCTTAAGCAAAATTGAAGCATATTGTTTGGAGTGCAATAATATTAACTAGCACATACCAGTGATGCAAATAAAGAACAGCAGTAGAGAGAGAGCAGTAGAGGGCACAAAATTAGTCTTGGCTTAGCAGCCGGCTAATAGCAAGTGGCAGGTAGTAATAATAGAGACAAGAGAGCAAAGAGGAGCAGAACAAGAGAGTAGTAGAGAGAGTGAATAATGTTTGATTGAGGTCTATGTGTGTTAGTCTCTCCTTTGTTATTGAAAGACTAGAGTATTTATAGTTGAAAACAAGTGGTAAAATAAGGTAAGAATCACAATGGCATGTTAATAAAAGAAGGCAGAATCAATAAGTATAGAAATAGGACATGGTTCCCTTAAGTCAAGGGATTTTAAAAGTTGAAACGGTTAAAACACACAGCACACAAGGTAAAAGAAGTCAGTACAGTAGCTAAATAAGGAAGATTTCAATGTAGCATGGTAATTAAAGAAACTCGGTTCATTCAGTACTATTAAGACAGGTAATCCCTAAAGTTATGGGATTCATGTTCAAACAATAGAGAATCAGTGTAACATAAGGCAAAGGGAAAATCAGTATATTATAATTAAGGAGAGAATCGAGCTTAGTAAGTATAGAGTAGTAAATTAGGACTAGGTTCAGAAGATTTCAATCAAGGAAAATAATTCAGCAAACAAAGTATCTCAACATATAAGGAGAAGGAGTCAATTAACCTAAACGGACAAATAGAGTTCTAGTGTTTTAACAGAAGTTTTTTTTAATCAAAATCAGTCAAGAGGGAGTCACTATACCATGCTTCAACATATAAATAGAGGAGGCAAATAACAGTAGCAAATAGACGGGTCTAGCAACGTTGACAAAAAGAGGCAAGAGACGAACAACATATGAATATAATCACACAATGATGCCACAAACAAACTAAAGAATCATTTGAAGCATGATAATCACATAAAACGTAACAAGAATCAGGCAGCAGGGAGAACCAAACACAAAGGTCTAAAATTAGGGCTTTCAACATAGGCACATTAAAAAGCGGTAAGAAAGCGAAAACAATAGAGAGATGTGAAGGAAGAGTTCATGAATAAAGAAGAAACATGTTTAAACTAGTGTAGAACGATTCAGAGAAAAATCCTAATTTCAAAGGAAACAAAAACGTTTAAAGTCGAAGGATCTTAAAGATTGAGTTGAGAAATAAGTAAAACATAAAGAAATAGGTTTAAATCGCTAAAACAATTAGAAATCTGAGATGTTTAGGCAAAATTAGGGTTTCATAAGAGAACCAGAGATAACTGGAGAACCTGTTGTAAAACTCATAGACGGTGATGGTTAGAGCACCATCGAGTCGAATCTCGCCGGAGAAGGCCGGAAACAACCTAGGCAAGAGCCTCCATGGCCGTTCTGGCATGGTTGAAGCTTCATAGGAACTCAGAGATGAAGGGAATCAGAGAGACGGGCGCCAGGTGGCCGGTGATTGAAAGGGATGAGACTGGAGGTAGCCGGAGAGGCGGTGGAAACCCATCGGAGAAGAAGGAGAACCCAGAAGGTTCTAAAGAGAAGGAGGAGAGGAAGGGACGAGATGAGAGAGAGTGAGGTCTCGAAGAATGATAGAGACGGGGGGTAGTTGGGGAGTTAATTAAGGAAATTAATGATCTGGACCGTTGATCTAATTTGATCAACGGTCCAGATGGATTTGGGGTTTGGGCCGGGTAAGAGGAGGGTTTGGGCTGGTCTCAATTGGGTCAGGGGGTTGGGTAATTGAGTCAGCCAAATGTGGCTAAATTTTAAATAGGAAGAGGCTAGTTGTGAAATACCCGATTTAATAGGATAGTTAATTAATTAAAATAGCCAATAATTGTATAAAATAAAATTAAGTTAAAATAAGTATAATTACAGTATTTAGACAAGATTAAAAAATATGAAGGACATAAATTCGGATTTTAAAGGTGTAAGACGACTAATTAGGCTATGATTGCAAAACAATTGTAATTGCAATTAAATAGCACTCAATTGGCCAATTTGTGAAATAATTGAATTTTAATAAATAAACAGTAATTATAAACGACATATTAAATTGGGGAATATTTTGGGATTTATTTAGAGCATGATTTATGAATTATTTAAATACGAAATACTGAATAAATATGAAAATAATTCAGATAAAAATATGTAAAAATTAGGAAAAATACTCATTATTGCTGAGAGTTATTTTGAAAGCATATATACAAGTTTGGAAAATAATTTGAGGAAAAATTGGGTATCAACAACATTTATGGTCCCGTAGGTGCAACCAAAACCCCGCACCAGCGCCTTCCACCTTCCCAGTCGGACTCCGCACCAACGCCTTTTCTTCCGCATCTGCGCCTTCGCAGGTGCGGACATGACCCTGGCACCTGCGCTTCGCCCGCTCCTACGACTCCCTGGCTGCTTCTGCGGCTCCGCACTTGTGGCCAAAACCCCACAGGTGCGGTCACACCAGATGACAGTTGCCTCTGCTTTGTCTCAAATGCCAAATTCGATCTGTTAACCACCCAGAATTCACCCGAGGCCCCCGGGACCCTGTCCAATTACACTGTGATGACCCAAAATGTCATCTTATGTAAATATAATTATGACTATGTATCCAGGCCCCAGAAGCCTCTGTTAATCTCACCTCGATGTGCGTGCGCAGTCTGGGCGCGTAGCCGAGAAGCCCTTATGTGGAAACTTGATCAAGAGTTGAATTTATGATAATTAATTGAATAAAGTTGACTTTGGTCAATATTTTTTGTAAACGGACCCGGACGCGTGATCTAGCGGTCCCGGAAGGTCCGTAGGAAAATATGGGACTTGGGCGTATGCCCGGAATCGAATTCCGAGGACCCAAGTCCGAGAAATGAAGTTTTAAAGAAAATTATTTTCTGAAAAATAATAAAGGCTTATGAAAATGAACCTCGATGTGAAACCTGTGATGTCGGGCCCGTATTATGGTTCCGGAGCCCGAAACAGGTTCAATATATGTTATTTAAGTTATTCGTGAAATTTGGTAAGAAACGGACTTGTTTTGACGGGTTTCGGATCAAAATGGGAAATTTAGAGTTAATGAAGTCTTGAGGATTTTCATAGAATTTGAAATTTTGTTTGGAATCTAATTTTTTGTTACCGAGGTCCGAATGAAATTCCGAGACTAGGAATAGTTTCTTTATGTCATTTATGACTTGTCTGCAAAATTTGAAATCATTCCGAGTAGTATAGGTCGGCTTGGCGCATTGAAATGAATTCTAGAATCTTAAGTTCTTAAGCTTGATCAATTTGGTTTTAGGGTTGAATTCTGAGTTTCGTTGTTGTTTTTCGCGTTCCAGAAGTTCGGGCGAGTCCATATCATGAATACAGACTTGGAGGTGCTTTTGGACGGGGTCTCGAGGGGCTCGGGTGAGTTTTTGACCCACGGGAGCTAAGTTGAAAAAACCAGCTTTTCGCTGTCTGGTTTCTTTCTCTGCGATCGTAGAAGGTGGGTCGCGATCGTGGAGAAGGAATTTGGCTGGTCTGCTGATTGTTCTTCGCGATCGCAGCTTCCTCTTCGCGATCTGCGATCGCGGAAGGCTGGACTCCATGCCTTCGCGATCGCAGCCCCATCCTCGCGATCGCATAGTGCCAAGTCAGGGCCGGGCATAGTCACTCTTCGCGATCGCAGCTTCCTCTTCGCGATCTGCGATCGCGGAAGGCTGGACTCCATGCCTTCGCGATCACAGCCCCATCCTCGCGATCGCATAGTGCCAAGTCAGGGCCGGGCATAGTCACTCTTCGCGATCGCAGGACCTCTGCCGTGATCGCGGAGGTTTGGCCAGTAGGCCTTCGCGATCGCAGGACCTCTGCCGCGATTGCAGAGGTCTGGCCAGTTGGCCTTCGCGATCGTAGGGCCCTTGTCGCGATCGCAGCGAAGGAATACCTGGGCAGTTTTATTAAATACGGGACTTAGCCTATTTCATCCATTTTCATCTTCCTCCTCAAGTCTTTAAAGTGCTCTTCAAGGAACCTTCCACCATTGTTATTGAGGTAAGTAAATTCCATGGTTTTACTAGTTTCAAACATCAATTCCTAGTTAAACTCCCTACTAAATTATCCAAAATCATGGAATTAGGTAGTAATTTTAGGGCTCTTGAGGATTTTGTGATTTTCCGTTTTAGGCCATGAATTCAAGTAGAAATCACACCTTAATGATCCTTAGGCTATGGGTGAGTGATCCCTTAGAGAATTTTCGGAATTTAAACATGCGGACTCGGGGTTGGAATTTGGAAATTCTTCAAGAATAGCGATTTTATTGAATAACTAAGATAATTTCCCACATTGTGCATGCATTGATATAATTGTACACCTTTTGGCTAGTTGCGAGTCCTCGGATGTAGAGTTCGGAGTTTCGGGCGCAATTGTCGTCCGAGGGGTAGATTCGACATGAGGTGAGTCTCCTTTCTAACCTTGTAAGAGGGAATTGTCC
>ML296294.1:0-66630 GCA_005239495.1 Nicotiana undulata
CTACACGTGGTATTAGTGCACTGGTCATCATATCCATATCTACCCTTTATCCCACCCATTAGCGGTTATTACGCGAGTTTATTTGACGAACTCTAAGCGTGATGTTACTCGTCCCTTCCTTATGGTCCTGGAGGAGTTTAGGACCTCTAGATATAGGTAGTTCTAGACAGCCCCCTAAGGTTCTAAAAGGGTAAGAATTCTAGGCGACATGCAAGAACAAGTATGACTTAACAAACAAATGCAGAAAAAAGCAGTTAAGAGGCCCAAGTTTACCTCCACAGATACTGCATATAAGCACACGTCTCAAACATAGACAAGAACAGTTTATTAGACAGGATCCTAAGACAGGATATCTAAGTGGATCAATACACAGAAATATGCAACTTTATTTCATAAAACTCATAAACAGGGTCCTAACCAGTGTGCCTACTGATTTTTTAAGCATGCATCTTCAAGCAGTAAACACAACCAAGCAGTGTTCTAGTTTTTAAAGATATTAATTACCTAAGGCTTGCCTAGGAGTGGGATTGTGCATAATAATTACCAGAATTGTTAAAAAACAGTTCAGAAGTTGTTTTTCCTAAAATATGTTGTTTTAAGTGGTGTAAATCCGAGAATGCAGAGATTATTATAAATTTCTATTAAAATCAGACATGATAATTGTATGTGAAACTATTTATACCTTTTATTGAATCAACAGTTTAAACTAGGTGTGGTTGAGAAAATGTAAACGAAATCCTAAAGCATGGTATCTAATATGCACATATGGATGCAGAATAGTTAAGACATAATTCCAGGATGTACAGAAATTCCTAAAGCATGATTTCTAAAATGCACAGAGAATTACAGAGTTGTTAAGCATGATTTCTGAATGCACGTGTAGCAGCGGTTTATATTGTTTATCCTAATAGCAGGATATCTAAATGGCAGGCATGAACGTGGATTAAAGATATGTTGTATATTAAAGCAGTAAACGTGAATGCCCTAGAGACATGATATTTAACGCAGGTATGGTTTGAATGAACATGTTAGTCCTAAGCATGGATTCTAATGCAAATATATGGAATATAAAAGCCTAAGGCATGATTTCTACCCAGTAACATTGATAAATCTACATAGCTACCCCTCTTATTTCACTAGCCAACCCCAATATATGTTTACAATAATTATTATAAACCAATAGCTGAATGAATTACATAAGTAGATAAAGGAAAAGAAGAAGTTAAGATATAAGGAGCCTGAAGTAGGCCCAAATGCACCAAATTGTCCATAGCCTCAAGTGCCAAAGTCATAGCCTTACCCATGTCCGGGTGTGTCAGAGTTCCCTAAGGACCTCAAGGGTCCCGGGCAGTGCTCACACCCAGATTTCATAACCAGAATTGAGTAAGTACAGTGTGGAAGAGCCAGCCCCAGTGCATCAGAGTTCAGAGGGATCTCATAGGGATCCCAAGGCAGTCATACACTGGAGGGGCAGACCTTAAGGACCTAAGAGCAGAGTGAGAGTGCTTGACATAGTTTTGAAAAGGTTTTGATATGAAAACAGTATTGAAAGGACTCAGTTGAAGTAGTTTTATAAAATAGGAGAATTGTTCAGTAAAACAGTTTCTGACAAGTGTTAAGTAATCGTACAAACAACAGATCAAACATAGAGCCTAATAGGTTCAGCAACACTCAAATAACAACCCTTCACACAGGGATAATTGGGGACTGGGGACACATAATACACATATAATAAACATAAGTCTTTGCAATTAAGGGGTAGTTGATAGTGCAAATAGTAAAACATGGATTTAGGAGTTTAGGGGGGTTCATGGGATTGGGATATGACATAGAGCATATGAAGTGAACACATAACAGACAAGAGCGTAGCAGTTCTTGTAGGGGTTTTGGGATTAGGGGGATAACTAATGGTACAACAACAATAGAAATTTCAGAACCAACATAGAATTAGACAACTTTGGGTATCAAAACTGCTTTGCAGAGAAAGGTTCACACTAGAGACCAAACAACACAAAATATATCAGAGTCAGGCATAGGTTCAATATCACTTAGGGTGACAATTGCTTCGCACACCAGGTGCATACTAGAACTAAGCAACACATAGGCAAGGATTCAAAACAGAGTAGAGTCACAAAGGAAGTAAACATGTTCATACATAGGCTGACCCTAAAAGGGGTTAGAAAATAACTAGCATACTAAGCAAAATCGGTTAAACACATGTTGAGAAGCAAACAATAGACAGCAACAGATTAGCACAATGATAGACTAAAGCAATAGAAGAGACACATTGATTTTGAAACTTGAATTGAAATCAGAACATACAAGTAAAGAGAGTAAACACAAAGTGAAGAACATGAGAGTGTAATAATTAGCCTTGGCTTGCAGCCGACTAATTTAGTAACAATAGCAAGTGATAAAAGAAAGTAGGAGAGCTTTTGAGTGTATGAGAGATGTGAACTAACGTCAGTTTGTGTGTCCTAGATTGAAAAGAGAGCAGTACACATATAGTAGTTTGAATCTTGGTAAAAATAAGGTAAGAATCAAAATCGTTCAGTAATTATGAAACTCGAAATCAATCAAAGCAAAATTAGTCCAACTACTCCCTTAATTAAGGAGTTATTTCAAACGGTAAAAGACAAGTAACAAATGAGGAAAGAGACCATATATAGATGGAGTATAACAACTAAGGAAATAATTCAAACAGTAAGTATAGAACATGTATAGAGTAAGCAATTAGGGCTAGGTTCAGAAAGTCCTAATTAAGGAAACAATATTAAGAATCAGTAAATAATGTAGTCAAACACATAATAAGGCAAGAAAATAATTTAGAAGTTAGAAATCAGTAAAGGGTATCAATCACAGGAAATTAGTAAAAGGGTATCAATTACAGGAATCAGGGATTCGATAAAAGTAATACTGATTAAAGGAAATTACTACAAATTTATGTGAATGAACGAAATAAACACAGTATAGGCAAGAAGAGACAACTCAGAAGCCCTAATAAGCATAATAGGGTAAAAATCACAAAGACTTAGAACATATTCATGAGAAACAGGCATGCACACAAATCGTATGAACAAAACAACAAAGACAAACTCAGAACCCAAAGCTAAGCCAAGAAATTAGGGGTTTTTTAACATAGTTAATCAAGTTAAAGGGAAAACCTAAATAAAACCGTTTAAACATAATAAAGATTATAGAATAACACTTAAAATCAGAGAAAAAGTCATTTTGAAGAGAAGTTAAGAAACCCTAGTTATGAAGACGAATAGACGTTTTGAAAAATCAGAAAGATTCTCATGGAAAACAGTATAATAACTCAAAATACTCTCAGATCTGTTACAGATCTTAAGAGTCGAGAGATAAATTAGGGTTTTGAGAGAAAACAACCCACAGATAGAGAGATTATGGCTTAGAAGCCATAGGTCTAGATATAAAATAGGACGATCTTACTTAGACGGGCCAAGGTGGCCTGAGAACGGCAAGAACATGCCATAGGTGTGAGTGAAAAACCACGGGTCCCTTGAGGACCTCAGAGATAGCGAGAATCCGGGCATGGGGGGAGCCATTGAGGCTAGGGGTGGTAGAGAACCACTATTGTTACCGGCGAGCAGGCAGCCGGTGAGTGAAAGCCATGGCTAGGCAGAGAGAACTTAAGAGAGAATGAGAGGGTGTGACGGCGGAGAGAATGAGGGAATGGGGGGGGGTAGGTCGTTTAGGTTATTTAAGGTAAGGGCGAATCTAGGTTGTTGATCAAAGTTGATCAAAGGTCAAGATTTAAACAGATATTGGGTCGGGTAATTTAGGAATTAGGCTTGTTTAAATAGGTTATAATTGAAATGAAATGAGGCTATTTGTTAAATATCCAATTCAAATTAGTTAAAATAATTTATAAAATAGCTGGTAATTATAAAAAATGAATTTCATGCATAGAAAATAGTTTAAAATTATTATTTAGTATTTTGAAATACAAGGTCCTAATTTCTGGTAAAGAATAGTACTAAATTATATATTTGGGCTATAATCTCAAAGTTATTGCAATTATAGCCAAAATATGCCAATTCGGCTAATTATGAAATAATTTTATCTCATTAGGACCATAAACAATAAATTCAATCAAGGAATGATCTTGAAATCATTTGTAATGCAATTTTATAATTATTTATTGGAAATAAAATACTGGACAAATTAATAAAAATGTAGAGAAATTATGGAAAAATACCAATTGCTACTAATGCATGATTTTGAAGGTATATATGCAATTAAAAAATATATTGGTAAAAATTGGGTATCAACAAGGACGCCAAGGGATTGTGGCCAAAATTGCTACCGGAAGTGCTATGGGCATATCGCACCATGCCAAAAACAAGCGCAGGAGAAATGTCATAATCACTAGTCTATGGGACCGACGCAGTGATACCAGTCGAAGTCGGAGAACCAAGTTTAATATACTCCGACGAGAGCAGACCAAGTGACGATGAGAGCAGAAAGCAATACCTCGACGAAGCAGACGACCGGAGAGACATGGCCTACATAAGAATGATAGCTCAAAAATAGCAAGCAGAAAGGTACTACAACAAAAAATCCAAAGTCAGGCCACTCAAGGTCAGGGACTATGTACTCAAAGCCAAAACACAAGCGAACAAAGACCCACGGAAAGGCAAACTAGGAACCAATTGGGACGGGCCATACAAAATCACGGCGACAGCAAACAAAGGGTCATTCCAACTAGAAACAATGGAGGGAAACTACTACCAAACAATTGGAACGTCTCCCACCTCAAATACTTCACCTTTTGAAGACGGGCATCCTCCAAGTCGTACTCTTTTTCCCTCACCCGAGTTTTGCCCCAATTAGGTTTTCTCTGGGAGATTTTTAATGAGGCAACGAAGAGGGCGTCTTGAAGTTTAGGTGTTAAGTTCACCGCTCCGCCTACCGACTACTTCTCTAGGCCGAGCGATGAAACGACTAGATAGACTGGGACTTCTTGAATGTATGTACGGACCGAATAGAAACATGTAATATTCTCTAATGAATGAATAAATAAAGCAGTATATGACGTTCTTACACAACTCCACCAAATTTACACATCACGCTAGCTTAGAGAATATACATTCGACCCCGTTCGAATTAACTCATATTCGACCTCCGTCGAATCAACTTACATTCGACCTCGTTCGAATGAACTCATACTCGACCTCTTTCGAATTAACAAAGAAAATGTACATTCGACCTCGCTCGAATGAACTTACATTCGACCTCGTTCGAATTAACAAAGGAAATGTACATTCGATCTTGCTCGAATTATTTTCTAAGTCTACATTCGACCTCGCTCGAATTAACTTACGTTCGACCTTGTTCAAATAAACAAAGGAAATGTACATTCGACCTCGCTCGAATTGAAAATGGAAATGTACATTCGATCTCGCTCGAATTATTTTCTAACTCTGCATTCGACCTGGCTTGAATTAACTTACATTCGACCTCATTCGAAATAACAAAGGAAATGTACATTCAGTCTCGCTCAAATTATTTTCTAAGTCTACATTCGACCTCGCTCGAATTAACTTACATTCGACCTCACTCGAATAACAAAGGAAATGTACATTCGATCTCGCTCGAATTATCTTCTAAGTCTACATTCGGCCTCACTCGAATTAACTTACATTCAACCTCGTTCGAATCGATCTACATTTGACCTTGTTCAATCAACATATATTCGACCGGCAAAAGAAAACGCTCACGGAAAAGAAAAAAGAAAGAAGAGATGAAAATACACAGCAAAAGACAACTATTCCATTCCAATCATTCCATTACTATACATTTTAAAAATGGCTTGAAAAACGCCCCCACAAAAAAGAAAATAGCAAAACACAAAACACAAAAACCAAGTACAAAGACTTCACGCCGAATCGTCCCCCCATCACCGGCATACTCATCGTCGTACTAAGGGTCGGAGTCAAGCCCATCTAAGTCATCTTCATCATCGTCCCCGCCGGGCGTACCGGGATCATAACCACATGCGTCACGAGCTGCACGTTCCTTGACACGAACATCCTCGAATTCCGCCTCAGAAATCTTTCCAACCGTCTTCAGAGACCTGTATATGTCAAGTTGGGCCTCAGCATGAACCCACATTTCATACAACTCCCGCGACACACTGGGATCAGCAGAAGTATAAGAAGTAGACGATTGGGTCTGCTGTTGCGTCTTCTCGGCTCTTAGGGTGGCAACCTGCTCATTCAGTTCAGACACATACGCCTCCAAACCCTAATACACTCTTCAAACCTTGCCTCCTTTAGCGTCGAAGTTTCCGCCTCATTAGCTCGCTCAGACCTGGAAACACGGAGGGTACCCCTAGGACTGCCGCCTCTGCCACAACGACCATTTTGGCTTTCTCAGCTCGGTCCAACTCTTCAACCATGGTGCTCAACTCGCCCCTCAATTTGATGGCCCTAGTCTCTCTCTTCTCGAGATCGACCCTTAAAGATTCCACCTACGCCTAAATGTCAGCATTCTCGGCCGTCACTCCCTTTCTCACCTCGAGCTTATCATCCTTAGCCCTAAGCGTCCCCTCAAGCACGTTGCATCTGCTGATGGCCCTCACAAGCTCCTCATCTTTCTCCCTCGGGTCCTCATCTTTCTACTTGAGCTCATCGCGAAGCATCTAAAATTGGCCATCCTCGCCAAGTACGTTGACCAACATTCGGTGCTTAGAATGGTACTCTTTGCACTTGGATTCCATATTCTTGAAGAGGGTTGTCCTTCGCTCTTCCCACTGATCACGCTCAATCTCTAAGATGAGGGTCTGACATGCAAAAGAAGACAGGTCAGTGGAAGTAAATTACAAATACGAAGTGAACTAACTTAAAATGGGAAAAGTAAACTTACTCGCAAGGCCATACCAGATATGCCCAATGACAGATATGCATCCTTCAGCGTCTACAACATCTTATTCTCAAAGTATGTGCACTGAGGAGCGAATGTTGGCACCGCCTATTCCGAGTTGACCAAGAGGTTATAATCAACGGGGATGACTATGTGCCGATCAGGCCCCTCCGTCCTTATCTCCACTCGGGTGAACCTCTCCTCAAAAGCCCGCACTTTCTCAGGGTAGATATCGGAGCTCGACCCATCATCTTCTACGAGGATGGTTTTATCCCTCCCGTCCGCTGATGATGAGCCGACCTTGGTTGTTCATGCAGGCTCCCCCCTACCGCAGGTCCCTTCAACATCTAACGACCTCCCCTCCGTGACGATAACTGGCATGCGAGCAACCTCAATACCCAGTAAAGGCGCCGACTCTGCATCCAAAATAATGGGCCTTTCCAGCTCAGCATCAGCAATACCAATCCTTCCAGTCTCCACCCTTCTCCTTTTCCTCGGTACCGCCTTCTCCTCTACATGAGACGACTCGACAGTTAGGTGCAATACGGGGTGAGCAGAGGTCTATGCCGACGTAATGTCGCCTATGGGGCGGAATCGCCCAATGTCGGAGCTAGAGTTTGACCCTCTCGTACGGACTCAACCAATACAAATTGCATTCCAGCCGAAGCGACCGCCTGGCGGAATGCGGGCACCGGAGACTTCGCCTTCTTGGAAGCTCACCGACCTGGCACAAAAAGAAAATCATGTTAAAAGATGACAACAGACAGTGATAAGCTATAACGAAGACGAAAGGGTCGTGAAATTGAGAATCAGACTTACTAGTCGAAGGCTTGGGCCGGAACCGCTTGTTAAAGGACGCCTAGTCGCAAATTCCCACAGTATGAGGTAAAACGCGAGTTACTCAGTCTTCAATGTCAAAAACTAGGGAATGTGGACGCCTCTCAGCTGAAAGCGGAAAGACATGAGCGAGTCAAAGAAAAGGGGCAGGGATAAACAAAACATATGACAGATGGTAAAAGACCCTTACGGTTACGGTTGAAGTTCCACTGCTCGAGGAACCCGGCTGGGTCCGCCACTACGTGCTTGGTTCTGACGAAGAAGTAGATGCACCAGAATTGACGATTCACTTTGACATCCATTCCCGCCACCAATCCTTTAGTCCCATGGTGGCGGAGATAAATCAGCGTGCCTCTGTAAAAAACTAGGCGAGAAGAGATGCAACAGATGATGGATGGAGACTTCGCAGCCGGCCAACTCTGCGAGCTTCGCCAACATAAGAAAGAATCCATATAAGTAAGGGGAAAACTGCGCCGGGCAGACGTCGTAGAAGCGACAGAACTCCTCAACTAATGAGGGAAGAGGAAGAGAGTAACCCACCAAAAACGGGTAGGCGTAGAAAGCGCAATACCCAGGCCGGTGGACTTGTATCACATCGTTCCCCACTGGAACAATATCGACATGAGCAGGGATACAAAATTTAGACCAGAGGGCGGATATAAGATAGTACCTGCTCAGGAGAAGGGGTGGGCTCTTTGGGGAAGTCATTTCTGACCGACTTTCGGGGAACAGCCTCATCCATGGTGGGAAAACATTCGTCTTCCGCAACCGTGGGCTCACCACCACGAGAAGGCATGGCCACCGACAATGGGTGGCATCGGAGACTATGTAAGAAGTGTGAGTGGAGTTTGTCATTTCTACAGTAACGTGTATACAGTGGAGCCGGAAAGAGAGTATCAACGGGAAAAGAAATCAGAAGCTAGAGCTAAAAAGCAAAAAGAAATCTGAAACAGGGATTAGAGAAGAAGCGGAAGAACAAGAAAAGTGTGAATGGAATATGGAGTGCGAAAGTTTAATTTGTGAATCCCACTTCCTCTATTTATAGGGTATTGCGGCGCCCAAATCGATGCAAGAAACTGTCAGCGATAGCAAAATCGAAGCAACAGAGGCACTGGAAACAACGCATTGCATCGGGAAGATGCATAATGATGACGCGTGTGTCCATGGCATCATATTATGTTAGTCACGCCAACCACGATCTTTGAGGAGACACGTCACCAATTCGACATCGACCAATTCAGCTCATTCACCACGACAAAATTTATTTTGATCAGTTGTAGAAAAAATTCGCTCATCGAGGACTACAAAGAGGACGACCTCAATAAGCGGAGGGACTAACTGTATTGGTCAAAATTAGGTCGAGTTTAGTGAATGCAAATGAACGAGCTGAGGCCAAGGTCAAAGCTGAGCACGACCCAGCAACGAGGAGTCTCCAAGAGAGAGACCAGTGCCGAGGTCGAGTAGAGAACAAACAGTAGCAACAGTTGAAATATCTTAGAATTATGAAAAGGAATATTGCATTGAATATTCCTCCAATTATATTTTTGTAGGATTTTCTAGGAATATCCTTATAAATAGGAAGAGATAGGGAACAAAAATGGGATATTCAATTTTATGATAAGAACATCTTGTAAATGGTTGACTATCAAGAATATACAAAATGTTTGTCTTGTATCCTCTATGTGATTCCATTGTTAAACATTCTTCTTTTACTCACAAGATCCGAGAATACTTTGTCTATCGTCATAGTGTGTTGTCACACGCTATTGTCAGAAAAATAAATCATCCAACTCATTCAACATTTGAGTGACAAATTTCTTCTTATTACATTTAATGTCATTTGTCACATTTATTACATGTTTTCATCCTCATATTTATTTATAATCATTTAGCATTAACTTGGTATTCATTGACTTGAACACGGTCCAGTACCATTAAAATTATTGAATTTTAGATCTAGGATTTATTATATTTAACTAGGATTCACCCATTATCTTCTTATTAAATTGGTTTAACAAAAATGGTCTAAAACTTTTTGGTCCAACACATATACATTTAGATTTATGCGATGTTTTGTTTGAAGCCAATGCAGCTGTATACTGGACTTTATGTTCCAATTCCAAATAACGCAACAGTTAAATTCTCTTCTTTTTTTTTACTGGAAAGGGGTGGGTTTTGTTTCAATAGGTATTAGTAATAAAATAGTGAAAATTGTACATACTAGTTTTGTATTGATAAAAATTTGTCTTTGATATGATTTGATCAAACCAACATTATATTACGAAGGCCTTCAAGGGTTGTCGTGTGTCACCAGTATGACTTCGACAAAGGTCTTCCCAAGGTCGAAGAGGTCTCACAATAGATGTAGGGCGGGTTCAAGGAGCCACCGTAGATCAAGGTCGAGGACGAACACTCATATTAGACGGAGTAATAATGGCTAGTTTTAGGACAAGACACTAAAGAGAGTATTCCGGTGAATATTCTATGTACTTGTACTATTAGTGTTTTTAGGTACATGTTCTCTTATAAATAGAAAGAGACATAATTATAGGGGACAATAAATATTCACTTGTAAGAGAACATATTGACATCCCCTTAGAATCTTGCTTTATTGCACACGTACAAAATATACCTTTTTCTCGAGATTCTTATCAAACTTCTCTTCACGATCCAAGAACGATCCAAATATTCAAAGGCTCATCAATTATTCATCATTATCAAAAAAAATATACACGGATCTCACCATTTTCGGGTGACTCGCATATTCTTATTTATTTAAATATCATTCACTCTATTTATGGTTATTTAATGTTATATGTTTCCTTTTGGGGTCATCGAATATTGCTACTATCTAGATAATACGTATAATCTTACTGCAAAATTGATTAAATATCTTTTGGACATTAACATTGGCTAAAATTAATCCTATTTTATCAAATCTAATTGTTTAAGTCCATATCTAAATTTTGGGTCAAACAAGTTTAAGTACATGTCTACCGGAAATAAGAACGCTAGAGTAGAAATGAAGGGGAACAAACACCCATTTAAGGGTGTCACATTTTGTCCATTTTCAAATTTTTTGTTCGTGGGTAGGCTTAATTTAGATAGTGATTACGATTGAGTTATACTAGAATTATATCTCACCTTTAATCATCGATATAGATTTTCAAGCTTTTGTTTCATCTGATTAAGAAGATTGGCATGTTTTTTTTTTCAATTGATATTGCTTCCATTTGATTAGGAGGTCACGGGTTCAAGCCGTGAAAATAGCCTCTTGCAGAAATGCAAGGTACAATAGACCTTTGTGGTCCGACCTGTCACGACCCAAATTCCATTATAGGTCGTGATGGCGCTCAACACCAACGTTAGGCAAGCCAACACTAATCAACTAGTGAGTTCTCATTTATTTTACTAAACAACCTCAACATCTACTTAACTTAAATTCAAAGTATTCGATAAATAATGACTTATTAAGGCAAACGAAACGGTAAAGACTAACGGAGATCGTAATTAAATGATTACAACCAAAAAATCAAGTCTACTAATAAGTGCCAAGGATCTAGTGACACAAGTGTGTGGGAATCTAGTAGAATATACAAAAGAAAGACTACCTTACTGTCTGAAATAAATAGACAGATACAAGCAAAAGAAAAACTCTGGTATGCTGCTGAACGGCTAGAGTGGGGCAGCTCACCATAAGTTTTGGTCCGAATCAAGAATGTGCTCCCGGCGGATAGTTAGATGCACCTGCCTCAAATCCTGTACAATTAAATACAGAAGCGTAGTATGAGTACATAATAATCGAAAACCATAAATTTAATGTAAGTAGAAAATAGGCAGAAATACAAAAGAGCTATAATATAGATGCACAAAGACATATAGACGGAAATAATTAAGGTTTGAACCATATTTTGTTTGATTTTGAAGAATCAAAAACCCTAAATTTTAGGGTAAATAAAATCAGCGTAAATAATCAAAGGAAAACTATAATAAAGATGCACAGAGATGAAAACACTAAAGATTGAAACAGATTGGTTCATCTTTGAAAAATCAAAAACCCTAAATTTTAGGGTAAGTAAAAATCAGACAGAAATAATAAAGAAATTATAATAAAGACACACATAGATAGATATACGGAAACATTAAAGGAAAAATATTTAAATAATAGAAAATTATTTTAGATCTGAAAGATTTGAACCCTAGTTTTAGGGTAAGTAAAAGATTTAACTAAAAATTGGCGAATTCGTGCGTAACAGAGTAAATATAAACGAAGAATAGCATTAAAACAAACTAAAATCGAACCACATCTGGTTTGAATCAAAGATATAAAACCCTAACAGAAAGATACAAAAATATTCGTACTCACAAAGGTTAGGATGAACACAGACGAAAGTAACCAACATATAAGAGATTTTGAACCAGATTTGGTTCGAATCTCTCGAGATTAGCTTGCCATTTGAGGCAAGCCAGTCAAGTAACATCAAAGACAAGTAACATGTAAAGAAATATGGCCAAATAAGGTAAGGAATCGTTACTTGATTCCATTTCAAGGGCTAGAATCAGAAGGGGTTGGGTGACGGCGGATTAGGGTTTGAGAAGGCGAAGGGTGAGTTGAGAGGAGATGAGAGGAGGGGGTTTAGTGACGACGGGTAGATGAGAAAATGAGTTAGGGTTAAGGGGTGTTAGTATAATTAAAAGGGTTAGGGGTATTGGGAGCCGTTGATCTCGAGAGATCAACAGTTGGGATTAGATCTTAGGTCGAGCGGGTTAATTTGGACGAGTATGAGTCTGGGTTGGACGGGTATGGGAATTTGGGTACTGGGCTGGTGTATTGGGCTGGGGTAATTGGGTTAGGTCCGAAATTGATTAAGAAAATAGGCTAGGTTTTAAAATACCCAATTAAATTAATAAAATAATTTATAAAAATAATTAATAAATAATAAAAATTTCATTTGTGCATGCAAATGATTTAAAATAATTACTTAACATTATAAAATATAAAAAGTTATTTTTCTGTATAAATAATGTAATTATGCATATATGTGGCTATTATTGCAAAATATTGTAATTATAGCCTAAAGATGCAAATATAACTATACGTAAAATGTTTAAAGCCTAATATGAATATAAATGGTAAAAATTAAATAATAAATCATAATGAAATTATTTGTGATTCAATTAATAATTATTTATGTAATAGAATATAGGAATAAACAAATTAAAAGCCTTTAAAAATTATAGAAAATTATGGAAAATACATATTGATACTTATGCACTATTTTGAAGGTATATATGTATTTTAAAAATATATATGAAAAAAATTGGGTATCAACATGGAGCATAGACACGTGAAAAATCGGATGAACTCCTAATAATCTAGGAGGTAAGGCAAGCTCATAAGCAACCTCCCCAATTCGCCTTAACACCTCAAATGGGCCTATAAACATGGGGCTCAACTTTCCCTTCTTCCTGAATCTCATAATACCCTTCATTGGCGAGACTTTCAAGAGCACCTTCTCGCCAACCATAAATGACACATCCTACGCCTTTGACCGTGTAACTCTTTTGTCTGTATTATGCCGTGTGAAGTCGCTCCTGGATCAACTTTACCTTTTCCAAGGCATACTTCACCTAATATGTACCATATAACTTGGCCTCGCCAATCTCAAACCACCCGGTGGAAGAACGACATCGCCGACCATATAAAGCCTCAAATGGAGCCATCTCGATGCTGGACTGATAACTGTTGTTGTAAGCAAATTGTAACGACCCGACCAGTCATTTTGATCTCTAGCGCATCGTTTAGTGGTTGGAAGTCATGAACAGCTTCATTTCAGGTATTGTGACTTGTGTGTATGGTCGGAGTTGGAATTCAGAAAGTTCGGAGTCTTATTGGAAGGAAAATTCTCATTTGGGTAGTCTTAAGTTAGAGAAATTGATTAAGATTGAAATTTTGAGAAAACGACCCCATAATCAGGATTCGAAAGATCCAGCAGGTTCGAATGATGATTTCGGACTTGGGCGTATGTCTGCATCGGGTTTTGGATAACCGGGGAGCGTTTCGGCGTATATTGTGGAAATCAACATTTTTGAAGAAATCTCCTAGTTTAGGTGGGAAGGCATTTTAGAGATATTGATGTCCGTTTGGGATTCCGAGTCTGGGAATAGCTTCGTATTGTGATTCTGGAGTTGGGAGTGCAATCAGAAGTGAATTCAGATGCCCGTGAGTTAATTTGAAGTCATTTGGCTAAAGTTAGAAATTTGAAGGTTTTTGAAGAATCCGACCGGAAGTGGAAATTTTGATATCGAGGTCGGAATATGATTCCGAAAGTTGGAGCATGTTCGTAATGTTGAATATGACTTGTGTGCAAAATTTGGGGTCAATCGGACGTGATTTGATAGGTTTCGGCATCAGATGCGAAAGTTTAAAATTTCAAAGTTCATAAAGTTGATTTTTAGTGCGATTCGTGAATTCGGCGTTGTGTGACGTGATTTGAGGCCTCGAGCAAGTCCGTAGGGTGTTATGGGACTGAGTCGTGTGATTAGACGGGGTCTTGGGTCCCCCGGGTGTGTTTCGGGGTGAGTTCGGATCATTTTTCCTCTGTTTGTTGCTGCTGTTTTCTGGTGTCACTAAGGTGTTATGCGATTGCGGTCCCTGGGATGCGATCGCGGAGAAGGAAATCAAGAGGGCGAGATTTTTGCCTATGCGATCGCGGAAGTTGGTGTGCGATCGCGTAGAAGCCTGGGGGCTGGCTAGTGCGATCGCGGGCAGGATCATGCGATCGCAGAGGAGAGTGAGTTGAGGGTGCAGGGAGTTGGCTTGTGCGATCGCGGTGCGTGATGTGCGATCGCGGAGGAGGTAGCAGGTGACCTGTGCGATCGCGGGCATGTTTGTGCGATCTCATAGGTGTTGGACTGGGCAGTGTTCAACTTAAAACAGGTTTTGGCATTTCTTCTCTCATTTTTCAAGGGCTTTAGGCGATTTTGGAGAGCATTTCAAGGGGGATTTCACCAAGCATCACTAGGAAATTAAATTTCATCCATTTTCGAGTTAAATACAAAGTTGTACATGGATTTGAATATGGAAATTAGTAGGAAATTGGGATTTTTGGAAGAAAACCTAGAGAACTTGATAAATTGGATTTTACCACGAATTTGAGCATGGAATTAGGAGTAAATTGTGTATTTGAGCTAGTAATGCTATGGGTAGAGTTTATCTTCGCGAAATTTTGGAATCCGAGCACGTGGGCCCGAGGGCATTTTAGTCAATTCACTGAGCGGGGTTGGGAAATTATATAATCTGAATTTTTAGCAAATATTTGAGTATATTTTCATTGGTTTATCATCATTTGGGTAGTTTTGGAGCGTTGTGCATCGATTGGAGTCGTCGGGAAGGCTTGGAAGCCACTTATAGAATTTCGGAGCGAGGTAAGTCTCCTTTCCAACTTTGTGAGGAGGAATTGTCCCCATAGGTGAACTAAATGAATAAATGCTATTATTTGTGGGGGCTACGTACGCACGAGGTGACGGGAGTCCGTGCGTAGCTACTGTTATGCCATGTCCGGGTAGTCTAGGGCCCACTAGCATGCCTTACATGTTGTACATGTGATCCTATCATAATTTTAGGTTGATAATGCTATGGAATTGATAATTTATTTCCCCTAAAAGGTTAGGGTGTACTCTTCTTAATTATTTGGAAAGAGGATGGATTTCCCCGTGGATTATTGTGTTCCTAGCAAGGTTATTTTATTGAATATTGTTAAAATTTGGCAAACGGATTTCCAGAAAATATTCTAATACTATCTTTATGTTAATTAAAGAGAATTTTATCACTTCTATGAGAAACGGTTTTCTTGAATAAAATATGGATCTTTTATGTGAATACGTGTACATATGAGCACCTAAGTCGCAGGTATGATTCGCGAGCAGGCTAGCCGTATTGTTATTATGTTGACCGCGTCGTATGATCGATTCGCGAACGAGGAAAATAGATGCATCTATGGTTCGAGCCGTTCAACCCTCGACAGTGAACAATTTATTATTATTGGTCCGCGTCGTTCGACCCTCGGCATTGCTTGCGCATGATATTTGTTGCGTAGTTGCTATGAATTTTGCCTCAATACTGGCCTGAAATTTTAAGTTGTCAATTGGAATGACAGAGATTTAGAGTTACTAAAGATTTTGGAAAACGTTGTCCCTTCCCGTTGATTAAGTGGTTAATTGATTAAATCACCTGTGTTGATTAATTGTTATTAATATGACAAAGAATTAAAGTGTTAAATGTGGAAAAGGTTGACATTATTTATTCCATAACTTAGTAAATTGCCTATGATAACCATGCTTAGTGTCACACTTGAATAATCTAAATTGACCTATAGCAGGTGTCTAATCAGACCTCTCGTCACTACCCCTCTGAGGTTAGGTGGGATACTTACTGAGTACACGTTAGTTTTGTACTCATACTACACTTGTTGTGCATTTTGTTGCACGAGTACCTTCATAGCCAGTGAGAGACTTGGAGACTTGGGCGGGCTGCATCATCCGGAGGCGTTCCGCAGCTGACAAAGTCTTCCTCATATGTATTTGTACTTTATTTTCAGTCCTTTTCAAATTGTACCTCGGACAAGCTTTGTATGATTGCATAAATCCTTAGAAGTTTCTCATGTACTTGTGTCATCAGGTTCTGGGGATGTGTTAGGATTCAGTTAATTAAACTGAATTGATTTGTTGTCGTATTTAATTTACGAAAATTTATTTATTTGATTATGAAATGCAATGAAAGGTAACGATTTCGAAAATGTTAAAACAGGAATTTCTTTAACTAACTAAGGTTTGACTTGCCTGACAGTGGTGTCCGACGCCATCACGACTTATGGAATTTGGGTCGTGACAACATGGTATCAGAGCTCTAGGTTCCCCTAGGTTTCACGAGTCATGAGCAAGTCTAGTAGAGTCTTGCAGATCGGTACAGAGACGTCTGTACTTATCTTCGAGAGGCTAGAGGGCTTTTAGGAGTATTTCCCTTCTTGATTCCTCATCGTGCGATTTGATTCCTCTGAGTCTTATGCATATGTTTCTTCCTACTCTATCTTACGCGTCGCGAAGCGCTTGTTATGAATCAGGAATTTGAGAAGTTGTAATGATACCCCAGACATGGTGCGTGAAGTCTTCTGTGCGTAGTTGATTGGGTTGTTGTTGTGGCCCTACAGAAGGGCAAAATGTTTTTTCAGCTCAGTATCCGTGTTTCTGAGAGCCTTGAGGATATGCTCAAATAGTGATGATGTTTATGATTGGTTATCGTGCGATGTGGGGGTGAAGATAGAATGCTTGCCCATGTATTGGGTGATGAATGGTTTGAAGGGAGGTCTTCTCAAGGTGTGATTTCGAGATTTCAGTATTTTAGTTCTGGCAGAGGAAAGGCAATGAGATCAGGAATGGTCCGGTCTGGGTTGATAAGTAGTAAGACTTGGTGTATTCAGGTGAGGTGGAATATTCACCTGAGTGGTGATATCGTCGTCTTTAATCAAATAGAATGTGTTAAGTTCGCCGGTGTTAAGGCTCCCCAGTTGCATTGGGTCAGAGTGTGGTTAAATAGTATTGAAGAAGCGGTTGTCATAGACCGTGGTGTGCGGTGGTCAAAGTATTGAATGAGCGTTTCTAATTAAGGTAGCTCAAGGAAGATGATCTTCGGGGAGTCGAAGTTAGGGTAATTTGTTGGTTTAGGTGTTGTAGAGAATGATATAGAATTGAGGCCGCAATTGAGAAGCATGCGATGAAGGGAGTCATGTGAGAAGTGTCAAGTGGCGGCTAAAATTATAAAAGGGGTCGGGCATAAGAGAAGGAAGTCAGGTAGTGCTGAAGGGAATGAGTTCAAATAAAGTGGGAGAGTAGCAGCGTAGCATATGATTTCAGTGGTAAGACGGTTGTGTATCTTGAGGAGAAGTTGGAGTGATTTGAGAATTTTAGTGGATGGTGATTAGGTCCACGAGCTTAAACTGGGATGTTGGTTATTTAGCGGAAGATTGGATGCAACAAAGAGGAGTTGTCAGGGATGCAGACTGGATGCAATGTGGCGGTGAATTTGAAGATGTTGTAGCGCATTTAGTAGAGGCCCACGAGGAGCGGACGAACATGCAAGGTTGGTGAATGAGAGCAGGCTTGGGATGGGGTATTGATGTTATAGATGGTGTGCAGCGTAGCGTTGTTAGACGGTAATGGTTGGTGATTTGCACAAGTGGGTTATCTCTTGGGAGTAGGTTAGCGGTTGGGTGGTTGGCAAGTTTCTGCAAGGAATCATAGTAGTTATTCGGTAGGAGGCAGAATGTATGAATGGTGTTAGAGGGTTTAGGTAATGAGGGAATGCTAACAGGAGAATTCGGAAGTATTGGACGGGTTGGTTGAGCAAGATCATGCTAGCAAAGGAGGAAGGATCTCAGCAGGGTCTAGAGTGGTGCAAGGATGTAGTTTCGGGCTGAGTCCCACCACCTGGAGTTGGGTTGTAGGATTGTGTTCTCATGGGGTTGCAGATTGTCGGCATATTAGCAAGTTGTTACAGCTAAGGGAAAGAAGTAACATACCGTTTGTGCGTAGGATTTCATGAGCGTGTGCAAAGGTTGGCCATTAGGCTTTGAAAGACTCAGAATTTATGCTTAGGGCATGGGCGAGCTGTAGGGTAGCGACTTGGTCACGTGCTTCATTGATAAGGGTGTTTATGTGCTAGAAGAGCCTTGGAATTGGTTGTATTCAGTGCTAGTCAGAGTGGGTGACTCTCAGTAGCGGTCCTAGTGAATACAAAGGTTAAGGAATGCAGTATTTAAGGATTTCAAGCAGCTATGTGAGTAAAGATCGAGCTTTTGCAGCGTAGCTGCTGAGAAAGGGGAAAGGTTGGAGTGTTCTATGTTATTGTCGAAATGCATGATAGTATTGGAGGAGTGAGAGGAATAAACTCCGGATTGTAGAAAGATTATCAAGAGGGTGTGAGACGGGTTGCGGGATTTAGGCAGCACGGTCTCGTGAATCAAGGTCACTCGGGATGAATGAGGGTTGAGTTTGCTATGAGTTGAAGGAAGTTACTATTATCTCTGAGGCAATTAAGGATGATAAAAAGGAAGATAGATTTGGTTAGCCATGGTTGAAATGGAACAGGTGCAACAATGATCAGTACCTTCGGTGTGAATGTGTGTGGTTATGATTCTCACGAATTGAGGTAAGTAAAAGGTTTTTTATATGATGAAGTTTTCACCCTAATAATGGTTCAGGAGTTATGGTGGAATTCCTATGTTGTTCCATAACGACATGTTAGGTGTAGTAAGCAGTATGTAACTAGAAGTAAGAATCGAGATTGCGGTTCGGTGTTAACAAGGAGGTCATGAGCTCGGAGGAGCAAGAACAAGGGATTTGGATGTTTAGAATGACCTGATGTTGTCTTCAGAGTTACCTGAGGTCGATATTCGGTGAAAGAGGCCTTGTGCCCTGGTCATGGGTTCCTGATGTGTTTTGCAGGATTTTTGTGGTCGGTGGTATGGATGTGCAGATGTGTTACCCTGTGTGGAAGGTCGTGGGAGTATGACCGCGGGAAGATTGCATAAGTGTGACTTGTAGTCACCTGATGGATTGAAAGATTTGACCGAGTTTGAGGAAGGGCAATGTTGCTTATTTGAGGATGTGTGCCAGGAAGGCGTTCAGTTCATCTTTGTTGTGAACTATGGGGTGTTTTCCCGGCTATGATGATTGTTCTTGCGTGTTATGAAAGGAAGTGGGGTGTTTTAGACCCAGGTAAGGCTATCAGCCTAGTTCAGTGCGAGCAGAATTTGCAGTGTATGAATGAATTTAAACGAGATTATGGGATTCATGCGGGTCAGACGTGTTCATTTCAGTATGGCGCTCCTCAAGGAGGGGTGTCGAAATATCAGGTATTGTTCCGTCTCCGTCAATTCATGTGATATTACAATTTTGATGTGTGAGTTGTGAAGCAGCTTGATAATTTCTTATGTGTTGAGATTTCGCGTAGTGATGAGGTTATGTGAGCAAGGTGGCTCTTGAGATTCAGATTATATATCGCACCCCAGTTGTGCTTGAGTTTTGTAGCATATAGCTCTATCAGTCTCCCTAGAATGGTATTATGCACTTAGCGTGCCTGTGACCGGTAGTCAATGATTTGTAATAGTGAGCAATTCAGCTCCGTGTATATCTCCTTATGTGAATTCTATGATGGGACCGGGTGGCACGTGGCCACGGGTATGTTATTTGGATCGGGTTGCATGCCGCAACAGTGTGATGATGAGTAAGGTTCATGTATTTATTTCTTATGTTATACTTCCTGTATTTTGGGGAAAGTTTATATTAGTTGCGTGAGTTGAGTAGTCCCTTCCTGAGCCATTTTCTTATGTATCATGTTCGAATTGAGGCCTATTGGCGCATTGTGGCATCATGTGAGACTATTGGTCATGACTGGGGAGATTGGTTGTTTGAGCAGTTCATACTTGGTGAGACGAGATTTATAAATCTGGGATCGGTGCGATAATATTAAGTGAAATACATTAAAGGACAATTACCCTCATTGGTTTTAATGAGACAATGATCTAAGTCAAGAGAAAAGATTTCAAGGTTTGGTTAGCTCTGCAGTTGGTTAGGAATTTCTACACATTTTCTCCGTTGTGGTGGTATTGTCAGCATCATAGCAGGATGTATGTACATATGTTATAAGGTGCATTTAGAGCATCAAATTCGTAGAATTCTGGCTATTAAGGTTCAGGGAGCGTCATTATGGTCAGATGATGGACTATGCAGTGTATAGTGTTGATTCAGCAAAGGTACATAGTTAGGTTCTGGTGCCTCATGTGGTAATTGTCACGATGTTCATATATTAGGAACATGCCTGGCAGAGAATTTCCGGTGTTGGAATTGAGTTCAGAATTGGCTGTATGGATTAAAGAAGGTTATCTTCAGATTTTATCCAAGATTATGTGTTCAACTGGGATATGGCAGCACTGGCAGGTGCACGAGGTGTTGGTCGGTGATTTCAAATGTCTCAAGAGAAGTTCTTGGCACGTTCGAGGACGAGCGTCTGTTTAAGTGGGGGAGAATGTAACGACCCGACCGGTCGTTTTGAGATCTAGCGCGTCGTTTAGAAGTTGGAAATCATGAACAACTTCATTTCAGGTAATGTGACTTGTGCGTATGGTCGGAGTTGGAATTCAGGAAGTTCGGAGTTAGATTGGAAGGAAAATTCTCATTTCGGTAGTCTTAAGTTGGAGAAATTGATTAAGATTGAAATTTTGAGCAAACGACCTCGGAATCAGGATCTGAAGGCTCCAGCAGATTCGAATGATGATTTCAGACTTGGGCGTATGTCCGTATCGGTTTTTGGATAACCCGGGAGCATTTCAGCGTATATTGTGGAAATCAGCATTTTAGAATAAATTTCCTAATTTGGGTTGGAAGGCATTTCAGAGATATTGATGTCTGTTTGGGATTCTGAGTCTAGGAATAGCTTCGTATGGTGATTCTGGAGTTGGGAGCGCAATCGGAAGTGAATTCGGATGCCCGTGGGTTAATTTGAAGTCATTTGGCTAAAGTTAGAAATTTGAAGGTTTTTGAAGAATCCGACCGGAAGTGGAAATTTTGATATCGATGTCGGAATGTGATTCTGGAAGTTGGAGCAGGTTCGTAATGTTGAATATGACTTGTGTGCAAAATTTGGGGTTAATCGGACGTGATTTGATATGTTTCGGCATCGGATGCGAAAGTTTGAAATTTCAAAGTTCATAAAGTTGAATTTTAGTGCGATTCGTGAATTCGGCGTTGTTTGACGTGATTTGAGGCCTCGAGCAAGTCCGTGGGGTGTATGGGACTGAGTCGTGTGATTAGACGGGGTCCCGGGTGTGTTTCGGGGTGAGTTCGGATCATTTTTCCTCTGTTTGCTACTGCTATTTTCTGGTGTCACTGAGGTGTTATGCGATCGCGGTCCCTGGGATGCGATCGCGGAGAAGGAAATCCAGAGGGAAAATTTTTTTCCTATGCGATCGCGGAAGTTGGTGTGCGATCGCGAAGAAGCCTGGGGGCTGGCTAGTGCGATCGCGGGCAGGATCGTGCGATCACAGAGGAGAGTGAGTTGAGGGTGTAGGAAGTTGGCTTGTGCAATCGCGGTGCGTGATGTGCGATCGCGGAGGAGGTAGCAGGTGACATGTGCGATCGCGGGCATGTTTGTGCGATCGCATAGGTGTTGGACTGGGCAGTGTTCAACTTAAAACGGGTTTTGGCATTTCTTCTCTCATTTTTCAAGGGCTATGGGCGATTTTGGAGATCATTTCAAGGGGGATTTCACCAAGCATCACTAGGTAAGTAAATTTCTTCCATTTTCGAGTTAAATACAAGGTTGTACATGGATTTGAACATGGAAATTAGTAGGAAATCGGGATTTTTGGAAGAAAACCTAGAAAATTTGATAAATTGGATTTTACCACGAAGTTGAGCATGGAATTAGGAGTAAATTGTGTATTTGAGCTAGTAATGCTATGAGTAGAGTTTATCTTCGCGAAATTTTGGAATCCGGGCACGTGGGCCCGGGGGCATTTTAATCAATTCACTGAGCGGGGTTGGGAAATTATATAATCTGAATTTTTAGCAAATATTTGAGTATATTTTCATTGGTTTATCATCATTTGGGTAGTTTTGGAGCGTTGTGCATCGATTGGAGTCGTCGGGAAGGCTTGGAGGCCGCTTATGAAATTTCGGAGCGAGGTAAGTCTCCTTTCTAACTTTGTGAGGGGGAATTGTCCCCATAGGTGAACTAAATGAATAAATGCTATTATTTGTGGGGGCTACGTACGCACGAGGTGACGGGAGTCCGTGCGTAGCTACTGTTATGCCATGTTCGGGTAGTCTAGGACCCACTAGCATGCCTTACGTGTTGTACATGTGATCCTATCATAATTTTAGGATGATAATGCTATGGAATTAGTAATTTATTTCCCCTAAAAGGTTAGGGTGTACTCTTCTTAATTATTTGGAAAGAGGATGGATTTCCCCGTCGATTATTGTGTTCCTGGCAAGGTTATTTTATTGAATATTGTTAAAACTTGGCAAACGAATTTCCAGAAAATATTCTAATATTATCTTCATGTTAATTAAAGAGAATTTTATCACTTTTATGAGAAACTGTTTTCCTGAATAAAATATGGATCTTTTATGTGAATACGTGTACATATGAGCACCTGAGTCGCAGGTATGATTCGCGAGCAGGATAGTCGTATTGTTATTATGTTGACTGCATCGCATGATCGATTCGCGAGCGGGTAAAATAGATGCATTTATGGTTCGATCCGTTCGACCCTCGGCAGTGCACAATTTATTATTGTTGGTCCGCGATGTTCGTCCCTCGGCATTGCTTGCGCATTATATTTGCTGCGTAGTTGCTATGATTTTTGCCTCAATACTAGCCTGAAATTTTAAATTGTCAATTGGAATGACAGAGATTTAGAGTTACTAAAGATTTTTGAAAAAGTTGTCCCTTCCCGTTGATTAAGTGGTTACTTGATTAAATCACCCGTGTTGATTAATTGTTATTAATATGACAAAGAATTGAAGTGTTAAATGTGGAAAAGGTTGACATTATTTATTCCTGAACTTAGTAAATTGCCTATGATAACCATGCTTAGTGTCACACTTGAATAATCTAAATTGATCTATAGCAGGTGTCTAATCTGACCTCTCGTCACTACCCCTCTGAGGTTAGGCGGGATACTTACTGAGTACATGTTGTTTTCGTACTCATACTACACTTGCTGTGCGTTTTTTTGCACAGGTACCTTCATAGCCAGTGACAGACTTGGAGACTTGGGCGGGCTGCATCATCCGGAGGCGTTTCGCAACTGACAGAGTCTTCCTCCTATGTATTTGTACTTTATTTTCAGTCCTTGTTCAAATTGTACCTCAGACAAGCTTTGTATGATTGCATAAATCCTTAGAAGTTGCTCATGTACTTGTGTCATCAGGTTTTGGGGATGTGTTGGGATTCAGTCGATTAAACTAAATTGATTTGCTGTCGTATTTAATTTACGAAGATTTATTTATTTGATTATGAAATTCAATGAAAGGTAACGATTTCGAAAATGTTAAAACATGAATTTCTTCAACTAACTAAGGTTTGGTTGCCTGATAGTGGTGTCCGGCGCCATCACGACTTATGGAGTTTGGGTCGTGACACAAACTCGCCCAAAGGCAAGAACTGATCCCACTGTCCTCCAAAGTCAATCACACATGCTCTAAGCATGTCCTCCAATATCTGAAACGTATGCTCTAACGTCTCGTCGGTAAGGCGATGGAATGTTGTGCTGAGCTCTACACGGGTGCCCAACTCACTCTGTACGGCTCTCCAAAAATGAGAAGTGAACTGAGGACCTCTATCTGATATGATGGACACAGGCACACCGTGCAACCGAACTATCTCCCGAATGTAAATCTGGGCCAACCTCTCTGTCAACAATAACCCAAGCTGCATCCAACTTCCGCAAAATCCGTGGCAACCCAACTACGAAGTCCATAGTGATGCGCTCCCATTTCCACTCAGTAACAGTCATCTGCTGGAGTAGGCCTCCTAGCCTCTGGTGCTCATACTTAATCTGATGACAATTTAGACACATATCTACGTACTCCACTATGTCTTTCTTCATACGCTGCCACCAATAATGTTGTTTCAGGTCACAATACATCTTCGTTGCACCTGGATGAATAGAATACCGTGAACTGTGTGCCTCCTATAGAATCCTTTCCCTCGGGTCATCAACATCAGAACCTGTACAATTAAGTACAGAAGAGTAGCATGAGTACATAAACCAATATGTACCTAGTGAGTATCCCGTCTAATCTCGAAGAAGTAGTGACGAGAGGTCGACGTGATACTTACTAGGGCCAAAATAATATAATATATTAAACAAAGACTAGGCAGGAATAACAGTCGTAGTAATCAGAAAGACATGAAACACCAAGTATCAATTTACAATTACCTTTGCATGTCAATTTCGCTAGCATATAATTTACTAAATTTTCCTTTTCATATAAATCAATTGATACAGGTATCACAAACTCCGAGTCAACTAAATAGCACATAGTATGCCAAAAGCGTACGGCCGAAAGCGTCGCAAAAATAAATCTGCACTGCCGAAGGGTCGAACGGCTCGAACCATAGATGCATCTATTACCCCGCTCGTGAATCGAACATGCAACGCGGTTGACATAATAATAGGGCTATCCCGCTCACGAATCATACATGCGACGCGGGTGCCCGTATACATACACAGAATTATCAAGAGTTCAGGGATTTAATAGAGATTATACTTGAAGACAAGAATTAGGCAATGTAAATTTTGAATGTAACTTCCTAATATTCACATACCAATTCAAGGATACTAAGCAACTCAAAATACATTTAAGGTCACATATAAGGCACATAAAAGCATGCTTGTGAGTCCTAAAANATACAAGGTTAGAAAGGAGACTCACCTCATGCCGAGCCTACTTTCCGGGTCAAGAACGCGCCCGAAACTCCAAACTCGTCTCCCAAGGACTCGAAACTAGTCAAATATGATATACATGAATTAATCCATGCTCAAAAGTATGAAATTTCCCTAATTAAGTAGTTATTTCAACCTACTTTGAAAAATCCCAAAATACACTGGGGTCCCACATGCTCGGATTCCGGAAATGCTCGAAGGAAACACTTACCCATAACCTAAGGATCATTAATATATGGTTTTTGTATGTTTTCATGGCTAGTTAGTGGGAAATTCCCTAAATTTCATAAAGCCCTAGGTTTCTACCCTAACCCTTGATTTACTCTAACTTAGGGTGTTAATTTACCTAGGAACTCAAGTATTAAACCAACATTAGGGTGGAAATTACTTACCTTTCAGTAGCTAAGTCGTTAGTCTCTTTTGCAATGCTCAAAATCGCCCAAGGAAGAAGATGAAATGTTCAAAAATGGAGGATTCCCGTGTTTTAAAACAACTCAATACCTACAAGGATTCCACACCTAGATAAATCTTGCATATGCGGAAATGGGCAAGGGGACCTGGGCTCACACCTGCGGAACGGAGTCCGCACCTGCGCCTCCCCTTCTACGAATTTTGGTTCCCACCTGCGTCGACTGGTTAGCCTCACCTAGGGCTGCACATACGAAGCAAGGACTACAGGAGCGGTGTCGCACTTGCGACTGGACCACCGCAGATGCGGTCGCACCAGATCTGGTGCACCAACAACTATTTTTGCTGGGGTTTTTTGGCCTCGTTTGATCCCCGAGCAGCATCTGGGCCCACCCGAGCCCCCGTCCAAATATACCAACAAGTCCCAAATCATAATACGGACTTTCTCGAGCCTTAAGAACACCCAAAAAATGCTAAAACTTAAAATCACACCTCAAAACCCCTAGAATCAAACTAAAGAACTTTTAAGTTCTTAAATTCATTAACAATGCGCCAAACCGACCTACACTACTTAGAATAACACCAAATTTTGCGAGCAAGTCATAAATGAAATGACGAAAAAATTCCCGATCCCAGAATTCTGTTCGGACCTCGATAACACAAAATCACGTCCCAAACCACAATTTGAACTTAAGGAAATCTTATGTCGCTATTGGGCGCCGAAATGCTCCCGGGTCATCCAAAACTCGTTCCGAACATACGCCTAAGTCCGAAATCATCATACGAAGATACCGGAACCGTCGAAACTCGATTCCGAGGTCGTTTACCCAAAATGTTGACCGAAGTCAAACTAGGCCTTAAAAGCCAACCTTAAGGAACCAAGTGTTCCTATACCATTCCAAACTCTTCCAAATCCCGAACCACCCGTCCCCACAAGTCATAAATAATTAAAAGCAACTGCGAGAAGTCTTATTTAGGGGAACGGGGTCCTAGAACGCAAAACGACTAATCGGGTCGTTACACTTAAGCTGCTCGAACTGACGTCGCAACTCTTCCCTCTGAGAGGGTGGAATGTACCTATCCAAGAATAGTTGTGTAAACTTTTCCCAATTCATGGGAGGAACATCTGCTGGTATGCCAAGAAGGTAAGACTTCCCCCATCTACGGGCCTTGCCCTCTAACTAGAAGGTAGCGAAATCCACACCATGAGACTCCAATATGCTCATGTTATGCAGTATGTCCGTGTACCTATCAATAAAGTCCTAAGGATACTCATGTAATTCACCCCCAATACAAAAGGGTGAATCCTAGTCCCCCTGTCCAAGAGCTTCTGCGGCTCGCCGACCGCAACTGGTCTAGGGGTAGGGTGCAGTTGCTGCCACTGGCTGGGCTCCGACCACGGATAGTGTGCCCGGGGTCTAATATACTGCAGCTGCGTGCCCAGGAGCCTGAGCAGTAGGGGTCTGTGCTCCCCCTCCTGCCTGAGATATAGCTAGGTACGCTGGAAATAAACCAGTCTGAGTCATAGTATCCATGAACCGCATCATATAGCCTATGACCTCCTGAAAGCCTGGTGTTGTCATGAAATCTGTTGGGGCTGGCTGTGCAGCAGGCACCTCCCCCTACTCCTCAATAACAGGATCCTCCACTGGATCCACTGGTGGTGCTACTAGAGCAACTTTGAGACGCCCTCGCCCCCTACCTCGGGCCGGTGCCCTCCCCCGGCCTCTACGGCCTCTAGCAACAGGGGGAGCGACCCCTCCCGGTCTGTAACGCCAACCGTACGCGTCCTCACCATCTGTGAGAGAGTAAAAGAGGGAAATTTAGTATACCATCAACTGCACGGTAGAAGATGAAATAAGAGTAGTTTCCTAACACCTTATGGCCTCTCGAAGATAAGTAGACGTCTCTGTACCGATCCACAAGACTCTATTAGGCTTGCCCATCACTTGTGAGACCTACGTAAACCTAAAGCTCTGATACCATGTTGTCATGACCCAAATTAAATTATAGGTCGTGATGGTGACCAACACCGATGTTAGGCAAGCCAACACTAATCAACTAGTGAGTTCTCATTTATTTTACTAAACAACCTCAACATCTACTTAACTTAAATTCAAGGTATTCGATCAATAATGACTTATTAAGGCAAATGAAACGGTAAAGACTAACGAAAATCGTAACTAAATGATTACAACCCAAAAATTAAGCCTACTAATAAGTGCCAAGGATCTAGTGTCACAAGTGTGTGGGCATATTGTAGAATATACAAAAGAAAGACTACCCTACTGTTTGAAATAAATAGACAGATACAAGCAAAAGAAAAACTCAGGTATGCTGCTGAACGACTAGAGTGGGGCAACTCACCGTAAGTCTCGGTCCGAATCAAGAATATACTCCCGGCGGATAGCAAGATGCACATGCCTTAGATCATGTACAATTAAGTACAGAACGCAGTATGGGTACATAAAAAATATGTACCCGGTAAGTATCTAGTCTAACCTCGAAGAAGTAGTGACGAGGGGTCAACTTTGACACATACTAGGGCCAACAATATAATAATGTAATAATTCTAAATAAGCACAATATGTGGAAATAATAAACATTCAAAATACGAAACAACTGAACGACTTTATCATCAAAATTGAAGAATCCGAACACATCCTTCTTTTAAATAAATATTCACCAAATAGTAAATTTACACCAGTTAAATAAAGGACTTCATGTACTATTATAATACATAAATACCACCGAGGACGTTCGGCCCGATCCAACATAAAATGTAAATTGTGCACTACCGAGGATCGAACAGTGCGAACCATAGATGCATCTATTACCCCGATCGTGAATCATCCATGTGACACGGTCAAACATAAATTTAAAGAAATACCCCGCTCGCGAATCATTCATGTGACACGATTAAATATAAAATTAAAGGATTACCCCGCTCGCGAATCATACCTGCGACACGGTTAAAAATAAATTTCTTAAATTACTTTAGTATTCCTCTATTCTTTTCAAAATCCGAAGTTCAAATGGAAAACCTTTAAGGTCCCGATGTTTATAGAAAGTTCAACTTTCTCCCGAAGCGTTTAGCATCAACTAAATTCCGCTACTTTATAAGGCAAACAATGAACATGAAGTAATAACTATATCAACACAGCATGATATAGTTTTATACTACCCGGACATTTGCAAAATTGGTAGCTACTCGTCACCTAGTGCGTACGTAGCCCCCACATATAATTACATATCAATTAAATTCACCTATGGAGAAATTTCCCTCTTACAAGGTTAGAAAAGAGACCTACCTTGTCCCAAAGCTTACTTCCGAGCTCAAGAATGCATTCAAACTCTCAAACCGGAGTCGAACGATCCAAAACTATTCAAATGTGGTAAAAACTAGTCAATAGGTGCTCAAGAGTTCATATTCTAACTATTATAGTAATTTCCCAACCCTAAATGCAAGGTTCCTAAAATTCATCAACGGGTCCACATGCGCGGATTCCGAAAATTTTCGAAGGAAGTTGTTAAGGAACATAAATATACGATTTTCACTGAGTTCCATGACCATTTTTATCAAAACCCTTGATTTTCACTAATTTTTGCATGTTAATCTAACCATAATATTTGTATTTAGAAATTACTTACCTCAAAGTGTTAGGTGAAAACATCATTCAAAAAGCTCTAAAAATCACCCAAGAGTTGAAGTGAAATAAAATAAATGGCCTAAGTCCCATATTAAAAGGGTTGTGCACGCGTCTATGATGTCGCATTTGCGACATCTGGTTCGCAAATACGAAGGTCGCAATTGCGAAAAAAGCATCGCAAATTCAAACATGGGCTCCCTTTGCATGGGTCGCAAATGCGACAAATGGGGTCGCAAATGCGGTCTCTACTGGGTTCGTAAGTGCGGACAAAATGTCGCAAATGTGATTGCTGCCTAGCTCAAGCTTCTTCGAAATTGTGAATCCTTCATCTCAAATGCGATATTTGCAAATGCGAATAAATACTCGCATTTGCGAGACCTGCAACAGCTGCCAAGAAACACCAGAAAATTGGAGTGTTTTCATTCCTAACGCGCGTCCGAAACTAACCCGCGCCCTCGAGGTTCCACACTAAATACTCACACGAGTTCAACAACACTATACAAACTTGCTCGCACAATCGGAACACCGAAATAACATCAAAAACTAAGAATCACACCCTAAAATCAATTGAATCCAACTTATGAACTTCAAGTTCTTCAATCTACTTCCAACGTGCCGAAACGTACTTATACTACTCGGAATGATACCAAATTTTGCGTGCAAATCTTAAATGGAATTACGGAACTATTTCCTCTCTCATAATTCCATTTGGACCTCCATTTAACCAAAACGCGTTCCAAACCACATTTGTAGAACTTCTAAAACCTTCAAAAATTCAACTTTCACTATTTGGCGTCGAAATGCTCCCGGGTCATCCAAAACCCGTACCGAGCATACTCCCAAGTCCAAAATCATCAAACAAACCTATTGGAATCATCAAATCTCGATTCCGAGGTCGTTTACTCAAAATATTGACGTAAGTCAAACCTGTCCTTTTAAGCCAACCTTAAGGAACCAAGTGTTCCGATTTCACCCCAAACTCTTTCAAATCCCGAACCAACTATCCCCGCAAGTCATAAATCAGTAGAAGAAAGTACATGAGGTCTTATTTAGGGGTACGAGGTTCTAGAAAATAAAATAACCGGTCGGGTCGTTACATGACCCTTCCCAGACCCTACACATAGCAGGAGCTTTATGCACTAGACTGCCTTTTATTGTAGTCTCATAAATCACAATTAACTTTATTTATGTAAAAGATTAACCATGAAGGCAATTAACTTAGTTTTTTATTTTTTCAGAAAGATGTATGTTTGTGAGGTTATTGTAAAATAAAGGTACCTTTCTTTTGAAAAATAATAAAGCACGGTATAGAAAAGTTTTTCCAGTTACTCCAGGTCCGTCAACGAAAAATGCTCCTGATTTGTTAGAAAATATCCTATCAAGAATCGTTTCATACGCTTTTCGTTGTTCAGTATTTAATTTTCTCTCTAAATCTTATTCTCTAACAATGATATTTCTTTCAAACCGACAGTCACTGGTTTCTCTGATTGCAGCCGAAGGTTTAATTTTTCAGGAATAAGATTATATTCATTAATATCACGTCCCATTAAATGCAAAATATCATTAATATGATTTAAATCCATAAAACGAATATCTTTAGCATTCATGTTAGGTAGAATCTTAAAATCTTCGGACATCGAATCTTCAAATTGTTTCCAAAGTTCTACTGGATTAGCGGGATTACAGTACACCAATAATATTGAAAATAAACGCCTTAAACTATATGTCATTTGATAATTTGTAGCTTCAGACATACATTCAACCAAGTTGTTATCACAGTGTAACAATCCTCTTTTTTCTGCAGCCTCTCTAAATGTACTATAATATTTGCCGTCAACTTTACATAAGTCCTGATATGATTTTGGTCCTCTAACGTTCATCAACAATAATCTAAGATAATATCTTTCTCCTTCTGTTGGATGACATGTTACAACACGTCCAATTACATTACGTTGTTTCGACGTGTCTACATTTTTTTCTTAAATGACCATACAAAGTACTCAGGAAATTCTTTGTATAATAATAACAGCTGCATAACATCTTTATTTGTTCTGTTCAAATTAAAGAATTCAGTTAACTTTGTTTTTCGAATCATCGGATTACTCAGTATTCTATCAACGTTCTCAATACTTTTAAAAGAGATAAATTGTTGTCCTTCCAAATGCAATTGAAGGTGAAAAACACTTGGAGTCATTTCACTTATTGGGAAACGAAATAATCGCCACGCAGCTTCTGGAGGTGAAACCCATCTAGCAGATTGATATTCTTTATTTCATCTATGTCTGTATCTGTATCAGTGCCATGTATATGAAATGTAATTTTATCGTGTCCTTTGCAAATATATCTATAAATATATTTCACTACCTTGATATCAGAACAAATTTCAATATTCATATGACAATTATACTTGCATAGCAAAAATGGATTATATGGAACTACCCAAGAGTTATCGAGAAACTCACCTCTTACTTCTACAACTTTTTCGGTTCTTCTCCTTCTGTATATTGGATATGAATTCTTTCCTTTTGATGTTTGTTCAGCAAAATCTTTTGGATACTTGAATTTGCAAATGTTATTTTTCATGCAAATATTTGTAGGATTTAACTTTCCACAAGGACCATGCATCATATGTTTAATAACAAGTGAATATAGATCGCGATCTTTTTTAGAATCAGGCAATTCTGCACAGTCAAATTTATCATAAGATTCGGGAGTCAGTAATTTGTGTTCATCAACAAGTATAATAAGGAAATGAGCATGTGGAAGACCACGTTTTTGGAATTCTATAGTATACATGAATCATGCAACTCTTCCAAAGATTTGTCTTTTTAAAATATCCGTCTTTAATTCTTCTACCTTTGCTCTGAAAACTCTACTAACTAAATCAGGTCTGTTTTGTACCTCGTCAGCTAGTGACAAATGTTCTTTTATTTCTGGCCACGAAGGATTACAAGTCATTGTTATAAAAAAATCAAGTTTTCCAAAATATTGTACCAACGCGATAGCATCCATGTACCGTCGGCGCATGTCCCTTGGCCCCCCTATAAATGTTACAGGGAGGAACATTTTCTTTCCAATTTTAGAGGCTTCTCTTTCACCACATCTTAAAATATCAAGCAGTTCTTGCAAGACTTCAATTCTAAATAAATCTGGATTAAATGAGAAGAAGTCTAATCTTTGTGTTTCAAGCTTTATATGTACATCTACTATAAATTGTTGGAATATTCTTCCACAATGTATCACTTCATTTGTTTCATTATCTCTTATTTGAAATTTGTAACAGTAATACTCTCGACAAAACGCTGTATCTCTTTTTCGTTTTCCTTTTTGTAATGATTCATCTTCCATATCAAGAAATGCATCAATTGAGCACATGTTCGATATACTGGGCAATTTTTCATGTTCACAATGAGCTCTACGTTACGTCACATTGTTTGTCTGGATAGTTTTTTTGATTTCACAATGCCATCCATTTTCACCGAAGGGAAATAATAACGTATACTGCAACGAATCATAACATCCATAATAATAATGTACTAATCGAGCTCTATTATTGTGGGTATAAATTCGAATATGTGGTGCATAAATATCTGTAGGATTTTCTTCAAGCCATAATGCCGCAATCTCTGATGAGCTAGGTAAGTTATATGTCCGTTGATCTAAGGTTGAGTCACATTTAAGAGTAATAAAGAAATCAGATAGTTGGGGAACATTTAAGAGAGATTTTAGGAAAATAGTGTATGGATTTACTTTCAATATGTCCATCAACTTTTTCACTATTGATTCATTAATTCTTGTCGAACAAGCCATCCTATTAGCTAGTTCATTACCATGATCATAGAAGTACAAATGTAAATTCCTGGGTTTTTCATTGGAAGGAATTAAATCATCTATGAAATGATACATTTGTCCCTGGACTCTAAATGTGTAGATATTTCTTCTCACTAGCTCTTTATCATACTTTACACCAAGTGAAGTAAATGCAAACATGTTGTTGTACGTTCTAATATAAGTTCAAAAGTTTTCAGATTCTTCGATATTTCCAAAGTATAACTCTGATAATTCAGTTGGCATTTTATGAGATGTCAACGTTATTGAACCACTCCTACAACAAAATCCCGAAGGTTCATATTCAAACCTCTTTGCACGACAGTATTGACAGTGCGGAACGTTTTTTAGAGCAACATAGTCACTTCATTGCTCTTTAGCAGCCAAAGACACCTTTCTGGCCCGGCTATGAACTGAGTATATAAGAAGTATCGTTTAAAAAACAAAAATGCGAAGGCATACGTATGGTGGACATTATTATAATAAAAAGCTTATGCAAACCTTTGATTGGAACAACGTTCAAGGAAACATGAGGTAGGTTAGATGTGCCCGATGTGGAATCTTATATACAAATAGTCAAAGATTACAGTAATGTACAGATAATATGCTATTCTCAAGAAAAGTATAATGTAAAGGCAGGTTTACCTATTTCACGAATGATAGGGGGGATCCAATGTACGCTTTCCTTTTTCTAGATTATCCATCAGTCTAGACGTGCAAGTTTGAAGACTGGTACCTAGTAAATAGAATAGCCAAGACGTTTAAAAGCGTACAGTGAAGCCGCAGTAGATGCAAAATAGAGTGTAAAACATCATGTAGTATTTTTGTATTTAGTTTATAGGCACATATAAGATAAGTAACATATCATACTCAATCTTCAAGCAAAATTAAGAAGCATCCTTATCGTAATAATATATAGTGTATAAAACATGAGTACAACAATATAACCTTTTTAACGAAGCGAAAGATATGGGTACCTGTTTCACAAACAATAGGGGAGTCTAACATACCCTTTCCTTTTTCTAAATTGTCACGCAATGTAGTCACGCAAGCTTGATGGTTGGTAACTGGTAACACAATAACGAAAGTGTTTAAAAGCATAAAGTGAAACTTAAGCAGGTGAAAAACAGAGTGCAACAGAACACGTACTATCTAAGTATTTTTCAGAAAGCAATCCCATTTTTTGTATTTTTGATTCTTTCTGGTAACTCTCTTGTCTTCTAAGTCAGTAAATAGATATCAACAATGATGAAGATTACAAGTTCTTGAAAAGAACTGGATTATGTAGTAGCTATTTAATCTCAATTATTTTTATTTATTTGTTTCATATTGAGGTAATAATTGTTTGAAATATAAAAGACAAAAGGACTATATTTCAAAGAGGGGTTGTTGTGAATTACTTCAGATCCAGGGTACTGAAGTTTAATGACAAAAAGGGTACCTGCTTTTTCAGTGATTTTATGTGATTCTTGGTAATTGGCTTTGCTTTTCACATGACCCTTTCCTTGTTACTTGTATTTCTTGTGTTCCTTGTTACCTGTCTTTCTTGTGTTTAAAGACTAAGGATTTATGTAAAGTTTGAATTTTTATCTTATTACCTATACGTGTTTTTAGTAATTGAGTGAATGTAAGGATCTCTAGTAAATATAGTTATGTTCTGAGTATATATAGTTGAAGAAGAACTTAGATTTTGCCACAAAACAAAAGGTTCTTGTTGTTTCCTTTTTTTCCTAGACAGAAGTGATTATTAATTTCTGTTAAACATCCTGATTAATGGGGCGCCGTGCAATGTAAAAGAATGGTGATAAATAAGGTATTATACTAAGTTTCCAAGCAAAATACATAATTTCACATTCATTACGAAAAAAATTGCATTGATCAGGAATACAAATATCCTTTGCAAAGACATGCCATATGTTAAAACCAAATGATCAAGTATAATTTCTCTAATTTTTCCTGTTTGGTTCTTTCATATTTTGGTTCAAATATTCACGCAAGAAAATATAGCTTAATACAAGCAAAGTCATCAAGAAACCAAGCAAATAGCCCAGTAGAGGAAAATCATCAAGAAAGCAATAATGCAAACCAAAATGACCTAACAAATTTACATGATATTCAGAAGGTGTACTGTTTCAAACATTTGAGAAACTGACCAAAAAAATCCAAAAGTGAAAAACGTGCCATTGTGTTACACAACATGTTACAAATCCCATTAGGTACTTAGCAAAAGTTCTTAATACTCTTCTAACTTTACCCTAACTAAACGTGGTTATAAAGTTCACCGATAACAAAATATTCTGTTAACTTACCTCATAACTTAATTTCCATCATCAGTAGCTTTCAAGTAAAGATTCTCAATACAAGCCATCCTATTCAAGGGAAGGAGGTTCTCGTATGGTAAGAGCAGTTTGTTTTAGAAATCCTGTTTTGTCCAAATATGATGTTGACTGCTCTAGGACAGCAACAATCAGACTTTCAACAAGGCTTGGCTTTGCAAAATTTTGTCTTCTCATACGTCGCGATAGCAACGTCGCTTCCCTTTTATGAGCAGATATTTGGCTCTGCGTATGACGCCGTTTGAGCTGCATTGCAACCTTTCTTTTTTCTGCGTATGAGTAATTGTTTGGTTCTTTGGAATCCATCAGTTATGGCAGTCCAATTTTCCTTTTCACCTATAAATATTTCCAGCAGAAGTTCTGGTGAGATGCTTAAAAAAGGCATAAATTATATTTTTAATCATATCCGGTGGAGTTTTAGCATTGCTGAACCTTCCAGTTCATTTTCCACCCATGAAATCTTTCCCATAAGGCAGAAAATTACAATTTGCTCGTGTTGTTAAATTATTGTTATTACTTTGATCTACTATTGAATCTACGAAAACAAAAACTGCTTTTATAACCGCATCTTGTGGTAGCTGCAATTTCGCTTTACATGCACTAAACAAAAGAAAAACAACACACAACAAAGCCATTCCATTCACTGGAAGTTACATGAAAAATTAAATTTTCCCTTTCTATGTCCTATATCAACAATTCAAGACACTACCATGCCCAAATAGTTATTTAGTAGCTTATATTGTTAAAACACCTTCTTCTTCTACTCGTTCTGAAAATCCTCTACGTAATTGAAATAGCAAGACTTTGAGAACATCTATCAACTTTTACAGATTCATCAGCTAATCAATGTGAACAAAAAATAAACTCTATTGAAATTTCTGTCCTTTTGAGCAAAAGACACAAGGCATGGATGGTTTAGTCCAAATGGTACTGTCTAATTGAAAGCAGAAGCAGTTGTTAGTATATCGTCGTAGGTTTCCCCAACTATTTCACACTCGAGAAATTAAACCCAAAACAATAGTAGAAATCTTAAAAAAAAAAGGCTAATTCATTGAAGAATTGCCTCAAACACCTAAAGAACAAAGCCGACAAACAGATTAAACTCTCTGAGCAGTAAAGCCCTAACATGCTATCAAATATTAAATAGAGAAACATGGGAGAAGAAGAAGAAGAGGAAAACTCACAATAAACAACGATCCAAACGGGAAAATTCACAAAAGTGCAAAGATAAAATCAGGAAGCGCAAGGAGTGAATAGGTGAAAACTGGGAATCGACAGACGACGGTGATTTTCTGATATTGGTGATACTGAATTTGCAATAAACTGGTTGTTAACCTTTTGATACAGATAACCTGCATCTGCCAAGTATCTCAAAGAGCTGCCTGGCTGATATCGATAACAACAAGAATAGTGGGAAGAGAGAAGGGAAATAACAACTTGTAGAGTGCGGTGGTTGCCAGTTGTTAGGTTTTGATGGATTAACATAAAAAATTAGATGAAAAGACAAAATTACCCTTGAAGTGTGAAGCATGCATATCGTCCAGGTGTTAAGAGCTGCCTGACTGATATCGATAACAACAAGAATAGTGAGAAGAGAGAAGGGAAAGAACAGCTTGTAGAGTGCGATGGTTGCCAGTTGCCAGGTTTTGATGGATTAACATAAAAAATTAGATAAAAAGACAAAATTACCCTTGAAGTGTGAAGCAGGCATGTCGTCCAGGTGTGTGCTAAGGCCTCATTTGTTTTTTTAAGATTAAGACGTCTGAATCTGAATACACATCTGAATATCAAGATGTGTATTAAGATTAAGACATCTGAATACACATCTGAATATATTAAGATGTGTATTAAGATCTGAATAGAAATAATTAAGACTGTTTGATTTTTAACATCTGAATGTATAAAATTTATCTTTATTTGAAAATTAATAAACATAAAATTCAAATGAAATACTAACTAATCTAATATTCTATCAATAATATATATAGTTTTTAAAATATGATAATTGTTGGTGGTAATGGCTAACGGGTGATAAAGGCGGTGGTTGGTGGTAATTTTGGTTGATGATGGTGGTTCATGCTAGTAGCTAGTAGTGATTGGTAGTGGTGCCAATTATGATTGAGGATGGTGGTGGAGGGTGGTGATAGTTAATAATGGTAGGTGGTGGTAGTAGTTGTGAGTGAGAAATATGGTGGGTGGGTGGTGGTAGGTTATAATAATAGGCAATGTCGGCTGTGATTGTTGGCGGTGATTGGGTGGTCAGTTGTTCTAATTGAGGTGGATGAGTGTTGATTGTGGGTGAGAATGATATATGGTGGTCAGAGTGGCGGGGATAGTGAGTGGTGATGGTCGATAATGGTGGCGGCTATGATTGAGGATGATAGTGGCGTGGTGGTGATGGAGGTGGGAGTGATGGTGATGGTGGTGGTAGTTGATAATGGAAGGCGGTGGCGGCAGATAATAATGAATATGTGATAGTATCTTAATGAAATTAAGTCTCTGTTATAGATCTTAATCATACAGACCTATTCAGACCTATTAAGTGGTTGTGAAGTAAAAAAAACAAGCACACTTAATTATTAAGATCTGAATGATCAAGATTCAGACTTTAAAAACAAACGCACTTAATATCTAAGATATGAACGATTAAGATTCAGACCTCCATTAAGTGCAAACAAATGAGGCCCAAGTCCCTCTTATTAGATAGGAGAATTTCAAACTCGAATTATCAAATCTTTAAAAAAAAGAAGTTACAAAAAAAAAAGTTATTTCCTAAAATTGTCCAAAGATATAAGTTGGAGGGGAAAAATTTCAAAAAAAGAAATTTGAGAGGGGCAACTGCTCGGCTTTTTCTCTACGCAGTTCGCCCATTGAAAAACCCTCACTATCCCCTGCTGCTACTTTCCTCTCCTCTCCTGCTCCGGCGGTGAATTTTGAATAAGGAAGAAGTAGGATACACGCGCCACCGTAGCTCCGATAACAATGTCGACAGGCTTTTCATTTTCCCCCTCTTCTTCTCCCTTCTCCTTCTCTTCAAACCCGTCTTCTTCCTCCACGCCTACCACCGCCGCTGCTACCGGTTCTTCCCCATTTTCCTTCTCAAACCCTAACCCTAGCCCCGCCACATCTGCTCCTTTTGGATTTGGCTCTTCTGCTTCTTCAGCCTCTTCCGGTCCTTCCTTTTCTTTCGCCGGTTTCGGCTCTACTTCTACCGGTGCTTCTACAGCGTCGTTTGGCTTTTCATCTAGTGCTTCTTCTGGTTCCAGTCCCACACCCGGCATATTCGGATCTTCTTCCGGTTCGGGTACCACTTCAAACTTATTCGGATCTTCGTCCGGTTCTGGTTCCACCACGAACCTGTTCGGATCCACTACATCTGCTACTAGTTCCTCATTGTTTGGGACAGCTTCAGCTACCGCCGCTACCAATTCATCCCCTTTCGGTGGTTCTGCACTTTTCGGGTCGTCAAGTACACCGTCGCCGGGCTTGTTTGGGTCGGGCTCTGGTTCGGGTTCAAGTTCGAGCTTGAGCTTATTTGGCTCTTCTTCTTCTCTGTTTTCATCAGCATTAACTGCTTCTTCTACTGGAACTGCAGCAACTGTAACTACAACTGGCAGTACGTTTTCTTCAACCACTCCATTCGGTTTTTCTGGTTCGGCCTCATCAGCATCCGCATTTTCTTCACCGGCATTTTCGTTTGCCAGCTCAGCAGCTGCCAGTTCAGCATCTTTTGCCCCGTCATTTTCACTATCAAGTGCTGCAACCACCACTTCGGTATCTTCTGCTCCGGGCTTTTCACTTGCCACGTCATCAACTAGTTCAGCAGCACCTGCAGCGCTTTCATTTTCCACCTACAGTTCAGCAGCATCTGCTCCAGCCCTTTCATTATCAACGCCAAGTTCACCTGCACCTGCATTTTCATTATCAGCGACAAGTTCTGCAGCACCTGCATTTTCATTATCAGCGGTAGCATCTAGTTCACCTGCACCTGCATTTTCATTATCAGCGTCAAGTTCAGCAGCACATGCATTTTCGTTACCAGCTATAGCGTCTACTTCACCTGCACCAGCATTTTCCTTTTCGACTGCATTTGGGACCACGTCAGCTTCAGTTTCTTCATCATCGCCATCACCCTTTTCAGCTTCTACGTCTCTGTCATTTTCAGTTACAAAAGGGACAGGAAGCTCTGCAACTGCTTCGAGTGCTCCTTCATTGACTACTGCTTTTCAATTTAATACGTCTTCCAGTACTGCTTCTTCAAGTGCAGCCCCGGTGTCAAAACCTGCTAGTACCGGGTTTTCAATTGCTTCATCGCCTTTGTTTTCAACAGTTAGTACTACTACTACTACCACCAGCATTTCTACCACTGCTGCTGCTACTACGGGAGCTTCCTCTGCTGTTTCGACAACTAGTGGAACCGGGACTGGTTCATCTCTGACATTTCCTGCATTTAATGCTGCACCTTCATCTTCTGCTTCAACAACAAGTACTGTTGCTCCAACCACTAGTTTTTCACTGTCTAGCAAAACATCTGCATCAACTGCGGCTGTGCCAAGCTTTAGTAAGTTTCACTCATACTTTTGGTTTAATGTTGTCTATGTTGTAGCTGTTGTATCATATGATAATTAAACTTGCTTATGATTGGACTATTGTGGCCAATATACTTTAATGGAACTTTAATTGATTAATAAAGTGAAATTAGGTGTTAAAGGATCTTCAAACCTAGACTGGTGGATTCGTTGTCTATGACTTCAGAAAGTAAAATGGTAAGGCAAAGCAATGCTGAGCTAAACTGACACATGGAATTGAGGAACTCCTCTTATGAGCTTCAACTGGGTTGTTTAATCTCAATAGTAATTACAAAACTGAGCACTATAAACCTGATCTGTTAGGATAAGAACAACATTGTGAGATCATATGGAAATCTCTAGAAGAATTTTAATACATTTACACGGACTGATGGTATTAGTTTGCTTAATCGTTTACACATCCTGAAATTAATACTACATCGTTTATCTTCTGTTTTGAATTGCTGTGACTACAAGAGCCGAATAAATCATTGACTAAGTTATCAAATGTATTTTGCTGTTCTTTTGATGGAAAATTCTAAGTGATAATACTTTTTGTAGTTCGTAAATATTTAGTTATTACTTTCAAAGAATAAAATTATCATCCTATTTAAGCACAAGGTACAGTGAAATTGACCCTCATAAAGCAAACAACAACAACTAAGCCTCATAAAGCAAAACAAACTAAAATATTGGGAAGGAGGGAGTACTATCAAGTTAATCAATTTTGTAAGTAAGTGTGGCAACTCTGGTTTGATAATGTCGTTCCCCCCGGCATCTATGTTACTTTGTCCTGTTTCAAGCACTTCCTAGGTATGAAATTTTAAGTTTCATTTGTTAAATATCATGGTTATTATAAGGTTTTCTCCTTACTCCTTAGGTGTCCCAAGCACAACTTCTGGCGCTGCAACAAGTTCAGCTGCTCCGACATCATCAGCCTTGACTGTAGCTGCTAGTAGTGGGTAGGTATTTACTCTATTGTAAAGTAACTTAAAACTTTTTTATCTTACTGAAAAAAGCCCCTGGGTTATGTCCCAGTGAAGAGAGTTTTGTAGATGAGAAGTGCAAAGTAGATGAATGACTTTGTGGCTGCAGTAGATAGTTGACGAGTTCACTTCAGCGTGTGTGTTTGGATGGAGCAGCATTTTTGGTTTTTCTTTTTGATGTAACACTGTAATAATTTATTTCAAATAAGCTTTCAGCCCTTCATAGTACCCCACTGATTGACTTTTCAGATCATTAGGCCTCCAAAGATTGTAGGAAGCTCTATCCACTTACTGTTAGTTTTTATGTGGCTTGCTGATTTCTTATTCTCCTAACTGCTTTCATCTAATTCACAAAATTTCTCAAATCTTGTAAGGAAGTATGTGAGTTCTATTCCGTCATTGTGAGAACTATCAAGTTTAAAGCTCTAAATTGGAACATATTAGGATTACAAAGGTTAATTGTTGGAGCACCCACAAGGTTTCTATTAGTGTAGGCAATTGGCTATTATGTTTTGAAAGGCGATCAAGTATTATCTGTACAGAAGTATGTAGGTTCTGTTTTTCTTCTTTTTTCTCCGGATACTACATGTATTGTTTTCCAACATCAGTAAATTCATTATTGTATTCCACCCCAAAAGAAGTTCCAAGGATCACAAAGAAGTCAATGGGGAAGAAGAAACTAGAATTGCTTGTCTATACTGTTTAATGTTAATCGTGAATTTGTAGAATAGTGTAGCGCTAGTCACAATTAGTCCCCTCAAAAATCACCTAGGCTGGATTCAGTTGTAATAATATAAAAAAATCATGGTTATTAAAAAAAGTAGTAATAACAAATAAGTTTGCTTCCGTGGTTCTTTTTGGTAAAGAGAAGAGTCTCTTCTATTATGAATTAAAGAGTTCTTCTGCTTCTCCTTTCCCTACTCATGTCTAACTGTATGAAAGACACTATTTTTAGAATTTTAATGCAACTAACTAGGGAATCTACTAATCAGTTGAGTTCAAATTTTGCTGTGACCTGCTGTATGTGCATTAGCTTGGCTTTGAACCTTTTTTTGTTTGTCCCTTTTTCTGCAGGACTACTTCAACTTCTACTGTAGCTGCCACTTCCACACCGAAATTACCTTCAGAAATTACAGGAAAGTCTGTCGAAGAGGTAATATATGTGCTAAAAATTCGGTAGTATGTTTTTCACTATCTTTTCCCTTGTTAATCAAATTCTAGTTTGATACAATGCACTTAGCTTTGGATTACATGTATTGAACTATAGACTCGATTCCTTGAACATGCCGAAGTTTCATTTTTGTTGGTGGAGCAATGTTTTAGCAAAAAATTAATTATATGAACATACTTCGCAACGGTGGATAGGTGATAGAGGCAGTAACTTCAGTATTTTCTTGGTCGGTTGTCGAGACCTTTTCAATGGATTATCACCCATCCTTGTTTCTTGTTGAGGAATTCACTCTTTTCCTGTTAGTTACGTTGTTACCTATTGAACTTATTGCAAATTCCTTATTTCAATGAAAGATCATCAAGGAATGGAACGCTGAGCTGCAAGAACGCACTGCAAAATTTAGAAAGCAGGCTAATGCAATAGCTGACTGGGACAAAAGGATCTTGCAGAACCGTGATATTCTTCTCAGACTTGAGGTAACTCGAAGTTTATTTAAAGTCAGCATTCTTCTTTAAATCCCAGATGTTATTCAAGATCTCTGTAAATGCATTTCTATTTTTTATCTGCTGTATTCAGTTAGCTGGCTCTAAGCCCCCCAAGCCCCCCTCAGTGGTGAGAATTTTTTTCAAATTTCCTTGTGTAACGGTTAGGTGGATGTTTCCTTTTAAGAGATCTACTCGTATTCTTTGAGATTAATAATGGAGCACTATGTTCATTCTAGTTAAGCTCTGGCTAATTTTCTGTTAATAGAGTTACTAGTAGGATTGTAGCCTTGTTCTTCAGTTATGGTTAATACTTGTATAAATTGCGTCTTCAGTTATTTTTCATAGGAAATTTGACATCTGCAATAACATTTTTACTATCTCAGAGTGAAGTTGCGAAGGTTGTTGAGACACAAGCCAGCTTAGAGCGACAACTGGAGCTAATTGAGACTCATCAGGAAGAGGTTACTTTAGCACCATTATCTTTTTCTGCAATTTGAGTTGTTCATTTCATGATCTAATGTCTAATACTTTGTGTGATTGTGAAAGCATTCCATGCTTATCTCGTCTTGTGCAATTTTAACCAAAATATTGGTGGTCAATGGTCTTCTGAAGACGTGTTTCCAAATCCTACTTTGGTTGATGTGTCTGGAGTAATTGAATGAGATTCTTTGATACCCAACTTGTGCATACTTTCTGGTGTAAATGTATTATTGAAGAAAGCTGTTGTTAGTCGGTATCAAGAACTATGCCATTCCAGATCCATTAAGGTCGCTACTTTAATCTTATTCATTCTACATTCTCACAAAAAAGAATCTTATTCATTATGTTCTGCCTGGGACCCCGCAACATTCCGGTACAAAATGCTTTGCCTTTAAGGCAACTCAGTGGTTCTCTATATCTTATCCTCTCTTGCACGTATAACTAGTTTAATCCGAATTAGTTTGATCCTTTGCTTCCATCGTGTTTTTATCACGGAAAAGGGCCTAAACTGCCCCTATCGTTTATTAAACGGTTTACAAATACCCTCCGTCCACCTATTCGTCCAAAAAAGTACACGACGTTAATTCTATTAACAAAATTACCCCTGCCACTAACGGCAGAACCTGTGGGCCTTCTATTTAATGACATGGCAATTTTTCACTAGGCCACGTGGCAATCTCGGTCAGAAACAAAAGATGGGTCTTAAGTCGGCCCCTTAACCTGATCCAATCCAAGCTTTTCTTACCTTCATTCTAAATAGCATAAAATAGCTAACTGTTGAAATTTTTTGTGGCCTTTACATAAAGGCACAAGACACTCTTTTTCACTTTCTATTTTTGCATTCTAAATTTTAATTTTGTTTTTTTTTGTTTTTCCAGACTTAAATAACTGGTAAAGGCAATTTTAGCGGTTTTTTCCATTTATGCATGGACATATATTCCCTGTGCAAAACCAAGAAAATATTAGTCTCAATGCTTTTTCCTCTTAATTTTTTCTGAAAATATGCAAGTAAACTTTGAAGGGTGTTCAGAAGCTAGCTAAATTATTTTTACAGATACGTTATTTTTAATTATCTCCTCAAACACAATATTAAAAAAAAAGAATCTTGGCTGTGGATAAATTTTATTTGCAGCTGAATAAAGGGGTGTTCATTTTTAGTTTTTTCCTTCTTCTTTCAACTGGGTCTTTATTGGTGTTTTATAATTTTGAATAAGATCCTTTTTGATTTAGGGGCTAAAGTAAAGTTCTTTTGAGCTATTGCTTCGTATATTGAAAAAAGGTTCGGATTTTTTGCTTTGCTGGTGCTAAATACAAATTCTGAAGAAGACCCTTTTGGATTTAGGGGCTAAAGATCAGTTCTTAAGTTATTTCTTGGTATTTTTGGTTTATTGGTGTGTGGGTTCTGATTAAATTTGTCCTGATTGTAAGCTTTATTTTGGTTGGTAAATCTTCTTATCATGGGTTTTCTTGATTGATTTTAATAGTGTCGGATCCCGTATTTTTTTTCTAATTTGCTTAAAGTTATAGTGTCGGATCAGGTAAAAGGGTCAAAGTAAGACCCATCTTTTGTTTCTGACCAAGATTTCCACGTGGCCCCAGTGAAAAATCGCCATGTCATTAAATAGAAGGCCCACATGTTCTGCTATTAGTCGCGGGGGTAATTTTGTTAATAGGTTTAACGTCGTGTGCTTTTTTGGACGAATAGGTGGACGAAGGACATTTGTAAACCATTTAGTAGACGATAGGGGTAGTTTAGGCCCTTTTCCATCATGACTAAGTATGCATTGATGTCGAGAGATTTTAGGACTTCCCTCAACGTGCTTTAATCTGCCTGGTCCTCAATCATTAGTTAGGCCTAATGATCGCTCTAGTATAACATGGTTGTCTGCTCTATTGAGCTTGTCTTTCAATTTTTCAAATATCTTTCTATCCCTAGTACTATGGTAGCGCTACATAATTCCAGCTGTGATATTTTAATTCTACATATCATAGGTCTTCCTACAAAGAATCTGACTAGGGTATGTTAAATTTATAGGGTATTTAGAAGGATTTATTAGCCATACACCTCTCACCTGTTTAACAAGGACATGTTTTGGCGAAATGAATTGTCAATTCAACATATATTTCAAGTTCATATAAGTTTAGATCTTCTGAAATCTTCTCAATCTGTCATCCATGGGTGAGGATGGACTGAGGCAACGCATGATATTTTTTACCTTGTATATATGATGAGTATTGTGTTAACTTTTGAGCGGATCTTCACTACCTACTTAAGGCAGTGCTTAGCGGTTGCTTTGTTTTCTTTCTTGTCACTCCTGGTTTGTGCGATTTATAGTGTGCCATTTTAAAGGACATATACTATGGTAATAACCCCGTCCATTTATGATACTCATAGGTAATTAACTTTGTTGATTCTATGTATACACTATGCTCTTAACTTGTTCTGGAATGATGTCATAACAGAAGTTCATTTTCTTTTTTCTCACTTCTGTTAGGTTGACAAGGCATTGCAAAGCATGGAAGAAGAAGCTGACAGAATTTACAAAGATGAGAGAGGCGTGATTCTTGATGATGAAGCTGCATCAACAAGGGATGCAATGTGAGTGCATGTTTGGTTAATCTTCTTTGCTTCTTGTTTCTTTGAAGCCATCACATAATGACGGGCTTTCGAAATTCGTATCCAGCTTGTTAATAGTATTAGCTGCAAATATCTCATTCCATTTCTTTGACTGGAGTGGTGCATTAATGACCTTAAACAAGCGTGATAAAAGGCATTATATTGCCGTCTTCTGGTTTCCATTTTAATGAGCCAATTTCAGTTGTAGTAATGAAGATGAAATAAGTAACAAGTAATTGAGATAATAAGCCCAATCTTTCATGTAATAGCAAATGGTCAAGAATTTTTTCATGGAACTTAAACGTTGCAACATCTGCTGAGACATTAAAGTTCCTTCTTAATACATTCTTTTGTAAACTGCTTTACCAATAATTAAGTTAGTTAGCATATATATGTGCTTTAGAGTAGCTCCTACGTATTCCAACCAATAAAATGAGGTGGGCTCAGTTTTATTTACTGAAGCCCAAATCTTTAATCAAGCCCAAGTCAATATTGACACATCTGATATATTGGACCCAGTTGCAATTGAAGTTGAAACCATTAACTTTGCTATGTTGGAGTCTCCACACAGTTTTGGAAACATCGACAATGATATATGGTTAGATTCTCCTTCCCATTTTCAAGAGCAAAATCAAATGGTGGTTCAAGAAGAAGTAGATAATTACGTAGATGCCATGACAAACATAGAAGGAGCTGGGAGGAGATGGTCCCAAATATGTTACAAGTTCCATTGCCTTGATTGACCTCGGATCACTCGCCTATTATGCTAGATGGCAGTAGAAGGAGGAGTTTGCGTACCCCTTTCAGGTTCGAGAATATGTGGCTTCAGGCGTCAGATTTTGAAGATAGAGTAGATGTTTGGTGGAATGGGTATGTAGTGACTGGCACACCATCTTTTCGACTTGCAAGCAAGTTGAAAATGCTAAAAGGAGATATTAGGAAGGGGAATAAGGAGGTGTCCGGGAGGTTAGAAGTTAAAATAAGGGAGCTAATTAATGTGGTGGGGGAGATGGAGCGTGTGGAAGCTTTGAGGGCCTTAGAAGAGAGCGAGAGAGTTAGGAAAGAGAGGCGAAGCGGGAGCTAGCCGTTTTAGCGGTCGCTCAAGAGACTAGTTGGAGGCAAAAATCGAGGGCGTTGTGGTTGAAGGAGGGGGATTCAAATACAAAATTTTTTCATAGGCTCGCGGTAGCAAATAGGAGGAGGCACTTTATTGAATCCATAGAAGTGAATGAAGTGGTGTTTGAGGGGGAGGAGGAAGTTAAAGGGGCTAATATTGGCTATTATGAACGTCTGTACAAAGAAGATGCTAGTTGGAGACCTAAATTTGGGGGGGGGGGTTAGAGTTTAGTCAAATAGGAGAGGGGATGAGTGAGTGGTTGGAGAGGGCTATGGAAGAACAAGAGGTAAGGGCAGCGGTAATGAGTTGTGCGGGTGACAAAGCTCCGGGACGGGATGGATCCACATTGGCTTTCTTCCAACATTGTTGGAGGATAGTTAAGGGCGAGTTGATGGAGACCATTGTGGAATTTCAAGAAACTGGGGAGTTTGAAAGAAGCCTTAACGCTTGTTTTGTCACCATTGGGCCAAAGAAAGAAGGAGCGACGAGTATCAAAGATTATAGTCCTATTAGTCTGGTGCGAAGCATCTATAAGATTATTTCTAAGGTGCTTTCTAACAAACTAAAAAAGGTTTTGGATGAGATGGTATTTCTCAAAATGCATTTGTGGAAGGAAGACAGATCCTGGATGCAACATTAGTGGCGACGGAGGTGGTCGATTCCAGAAAGAAGAGAGCAGAACCGGGACTCTTATGTAAGCTGGATCTTGAGAAAGCTTATGACCATGTGAATTGGGATTTCCTAGATTTCATAATGTCCGAGATGGGGTTTGGGGACAAATGGAGTAGATGGATCAAATTTTGCATTTCTATTGCTAGATTCTCTATTTTGGTGAATGGAGGCCCATGTGGTTTCTTTGGGAGTTCGTGGGGTTTGAGACAGGGGGATCCACTATCCCCTATGTTATTTATTTTGGTGATGGAAGCATCAAGTGCGATGATGGATAGGGCGGTCTCTGAAGGTCTAATTAAGGGCTTTGATGCTTTGCTTAGTGGGGATAGCAATGTGACAGTTACACATTTATTGTTTGCAGATGATACATTGGTCTTTTGTGATGCAAATGTGTCTCGACTTGCTTATTTGAGACAAATTCTTTTATGGTTCCAGATTGTGTCAGGCCTTAAGATCAACCTCAGAAAACGTGATATCGATCAACCTCAGAAAATGTGATATTACACCGGTGGGAGATGTGGATAATATTGAAGAGATTGCACATGTGTTGAATTGTAAGGTGGGTACTTTACCTACTACTTATTTGGGACTACCGTTGGGTGCATCGATCAAAGATCTTGTAATGTGGAATCCAGTGATTGAGAGAGTAGAGAAACAGCTAGCGGGATGGCGAAAGAAGTACTTGTCGAAAGGAGGGAAAGAAGTTTTGATCAAAAGCACTCTATCTAGCATACCTACATATTATGTCACTTTTGCAGGCTCCGGGTTAAGTGACTGAGAGGTTGGAAATACTTCAACGGAACTTTTTATGGGACACAACTGAAGGAGCAAGAAAGTATCATTTGGTGAACTGGAGAGTTGTCACATCTCCAAAGGAATGTGGAGGTCTCGGGGTGGAAGATCTCAAAGTCTTCAACAAAGCTTTGCTAGGGAAGTGGATATGGAGATTTGGGGTGGAGGAGGGTGCATTCTGGAAGGGGAGGGGCGGGAAGATTTTAGTGGCCATATTTCCTTTAGGGTTGGGGACGAAGCCGAATTAGTTTTTGGGTGCATAAGTGGTGCGGATAGGTCGAGTTGAGGGAAGCTTTCCCTAACTTATATAGAATATCTTGCCAGAGAGATGACGGTCCAACAAATTTGTAGGTCCCACGGAGGGGTGCTTCACTGGGATTTGAGATTTAGGAGGAACCTACAGTATTGGGAGATGGAAGAATTTCACAATCTAGTTGAGGTATTGTATGGGTTGGATACACTGAATAATGTATCGAATGTATGAAGATGGCGGGAGAGTAAAAATGGATTATTCACGGTTAAATCTTATTATAAGAGGTTATTAGTGAGAGCGGAGCAAGTTTTCCCTCATTACTCTATTTGGATTCCCAGAGCACCAAGAAAGGTGTGTTTCTTTGTGTGGTTGGCGGCGAGGGGAGCAATTTTGGAAGTGGGAAATCTGAGAGAGAAGGATCACCTATGTTAGTTGGTGTTTTATGTGCAAAAGCTCGGGCGAAGATGTAGATCATCTCCTATTGCATTGTAAAGTGGCTAATCGGTTGTGGAGAGTGATTCTTAATTTGTTTTACAGTGAAGGAGGCGTTGCATAGTTGGGTTCACATGAGTGGAAAGAGAAGTCCAAGGGCATGGAGTGTTGCTCCCTTAGCAATCATGTGGGTGATATGGAAAGAGAGAAATATGAGGGCTTTTGAAAGGGTAGAACAAGATTTTGTGAAATTGCAAAGTAGTTTCTTGTTCCTAGTTTCTTTAGGTGTACTTATGAGGTCCCTATTTGTATAGAGGATTGAATCTCTTTTGTTGAGAACTATATTTTGGTGTAGGTTCTCTTTTTTTTTTTGGTATACGGCTTGTATACGGGGTTAGTCCCCAATTGTTAATAAAATTATTTACCTTGTGAAAAAAAAGTTAGTTGCAGACAAGCAAAAAGGCAAGCAGCAGAACCTTTGATTATGGCAACTCCTAAAAGGAAAGGTACTCAAGAACTTAAAGGTTTGGTGTTTGATATGAAGTTCACCATAACTGGAGGAAGGAATAGGAGAAAAGAAGTTTCAATGGTAGATCAATGACCGTAAAAATCATATATTGGAATGTGAGGGGATTGAACCGCATTCAAAAAAGAAGGATTGTAAATAGTTTGGTTCAAAAATGAAAAGCCGATGTTTTCTGTTTCCATGAATCAAAAATTGAAGGGGACATAAAGGAGATTATCAAGCAACTGTGGGGAAATGGGGGTGTAAAGTATGGGCAATTGGAGGCTAGTGGAACTAGGGGGGTATTCTAATGATGTGGGATAGTAAGATTTGGAAGGGGGAGGTGGTCACTACCGACTTCTACTCTCTAACATGTAGATTCGAATCTCAAACTCAAGATTACAGTTGGCATTTGACTGGGGTTTATGCTCCAAGTGCAACAAAGAAAGACAAGAAATTTGGTAGGAAATTGGAGTTGTGAGCGTTCATTGCACAGGTTCTTGGGTGGATGGTAGGGAGTGATTTTAATATATTTAGATTCCCTTAAAAAAGGAATTGCACAAGAAACACCAGAGCGATGACAAACTTGTCTGATTTTATTGAAGACATGGAACTAGTGGTTGGAGACCGAAGGCTTCACTGATAGAGTTAGAAACTGGCGGACTTATTTTATTTTTAAAGGCAGACCCGACTACATTCTTGCATGTAAGCTCAAAGCACCCAAAGGGAGATTGAAAGAATGGAGTCAAAGCAATTATGGCAATTTGGAGATAAGGAAAAACTTAATACTGCATCAAATATCTGAATTGGATGCAATCCAACAACTAAGAGGTCTGAATGAAGAGGAGAAGATCAAAAGGGCAAATCTTCACATGGAATTTGAAGAAAATGCTAAAATGGAAGAAATAGCCTGGAGGCAAAGATCCATGACTCTATGGCTCAACCAGGGTGACGGGAATACAAAATTTTTCCAAAGAATGACTAACGCTCATGGAAGGAATAACAACATTGATCAGTTGTTGGTGGAAGGGGAGACTATTGAAGAACCACAAGCTATAAAAAGGGAAATCACAAATTTCTACATCAAGCTTTACTTTGAAACTGAAAACTGGAGACTCACTTGCAGTATGCATAATTGTTCTACTATAACCGAAGAAAAACAACAAGCATTGCAAAGTCCTTTTGATGAGAAGGAAATCCTTGAATGTTTAAAGCTATGTGCAATCGACAAAGCTCCTGGTCCAGATGGGTATTCTATGAGTTTTTTATCAAGTGCTGGGAGGTAGTTAAGTCAGATGTTGTGGCTACTATTCAGAATTTTCACTATTAGGAGGTGTTTGAAATAAAACATCAGTGTCACATATGTAGCTCTGATTCCTAAAAAGAATGGTGCCAAGGAATTAAGGAACTTCAGACCTATTAGTTTAACCAGCAGCATCTACAAGCCGATCTCCAAAATTTCACTGAAAGACTTAAAATGGTGATGCACAAACTATTTGACTCTCATCAAATGGCATTCAACAGAGGCAGACAAATTACAGACGTAGCTTTGATAGCTAATGAATGCTTGAATTCTAGGTTAAAGGAGAAAAAACCTGGCATAATGTGTAAGTTAGATATTGAAAAGGCTTATGATCATGTAAATTGAGAATTTTTACTAGGGATCTTATAGAAAACGGGGTTCGGAAGGAAATGGATCAACTGGATGAAGTCCCGTATTAGCACTATCAGGTTCTCAATCTTGATAAATGGATCTCTTGAAGGATTTTTCCCATCCCAAAGAGGATTGAGACAAGGTGGCCCTTCGTCTCCTTTTCTTTTTATACCAGCTATGGAAGGATTGAGCAACATGCTGAAAACTGTTTATAGGTATGGCTGGATTAATGGTTTCAATGTGGCTAATATTCAAACAAACAAGCTGGAAATTACGCACCTTAAATATGCAGATGATACCTTAGTTTTTGTGATGTAGAGGAGAGTCAATTAAGACATTTAGGGTCGTTTGTTATGAGGTATAAAAAGGTATAAATTATCCTGGTGTTAATTTTAACACTGGGATAACTTATACCTTATAGAAAGTGGGGTAATTAGCACCGGTATAACTTTTACCTTCTTCTTAGAAATTATGCAATTGTCATTCTTAATACAACATACTAAACAATGAATAAACAACAATCCCAACATAACTAATCCCGGCATAATTTATCCGAATATAATTTATACCGGCATAACTTATACCGGTATAAATCGTATTCTAACCAAACGACCCCTTAAGGGTTATCCTGGTATTGTTTGAAGCTATATCTGGGCTCCACATCAATTGGAGGAAAAGCCAAATATTTCCGGTAAATGAGGTACTTAGAACAATGTAGAACAACTGAACAAGTACATTTTAAATGCAAATAATTAAGTTCATTAACCTGGAGATTAAAAGTATAGATTTTTAGCGGCAATGGTTTCCATGTGAAGGTGATATTACCCATTTGATAGTTTAAAAAGTCGGGCTATAAAAGGTAATTGTTGATTTGATCTGTCCTTTAGTTACTCCAGCAAGCAGAAGCAAGCTTGTACAACACCTCGTGCAGTCAAGAACTAAACTTTGGTTTTCTTAATTGTAGATTCTTTCTGCCTCTTTTTTCCTCTATAATCCTCCACCCAATTTTGTAATGCATTAATATCTGAGGACTTGGTGAAATTTCAGGTATGAACAGGCTGAGTTTGTGGAGAGGGAAATGGAGAAGATGACAGAGCAGATCAAGTCAATCATTAATACACTTAACGCCAGCCAGGTCTTGTACCTTCATTTATTTCTGCTTCCACCCCTGACCTTAGCATTATGACTAGATGGTGTAAAGTTTATACAATATGCTGGTTATATATTTTTATGTTTATTTTTCTATTTCATTTAGGGTGGAGAACTTGAGGCACCAGATGGAATGACACCGCTTGATGTTGTTGTCCGAATCTTAAACAATCAATTGAGCTCACTGATGTGGATTGATGAAAAGGTGAACATTGCTTCTCATGCTTTTTTTGGCTCTTGTTATGTAGCCTAAAAATGAAATCAGAATGAAACGTAAGTACGCTGGACTAGTAAACGATGTGATTGGAGAGAGAGAGAGGTGGAAGAAAAGGAAGGGAAGTTTTAGTTTTTCAATTCGATCTTCCAGATAATCTTATGGAACAAAAAGGGCGATATTGTTCTGTATAAGTCAAGAACTTCTATATCTGTGAAATAGATACTGTCAGGAGACATTGCCATCCCTAATACAGTTTTTAACAGAGAAGATTAATTTATAAAGTAATTTACTGTGTGTTGGGGTATTAGCAGCTGTTTGACAATTCAGCTGAAATCGTACTTATCTTCCCTTTACATTTTTTTTGGATCATTTTGTTAATATGATGTTAAAATGCCTCTCTTATGATTTTATCAAGTGTCCTTGATATTGCATGGTAAGGTAGGGTATGATAGGCACTTGTAAGTGTTAAATCGGAGAATCATTGATGTTGCAGATATACATATACTAATCTAGTAAGTTTCTAACTATTTAATTCAATTTCTATCCATTTTAAATTCACAAGCACGAGAGAAAAATCTGTAGATAGGACAAGGTTTTGAATTTAATTCTTATGGATAAGCACGAAGAGTAGGTTTGATTAGAGGCTAATTAGGTGTTGCTGAAAAACAGCACTACATGTGGTTCAAAGATTTAGGAAGGCATCACCACCTCGACTTGTCAAGCTGCTGAATTATAATTGCCGGTGGGAAATCACTTTCTTGAGGCCTGTGGTTATATTCCCACGCATCTACTTTAGGGCTAAAGGTCCATTATACCTCTTCTCTCTACTACCCCAAATTTGACCTTATGCCCAAAGATTGTTCTAGTAAGCTACTAACTAAATTCTGTTAAGCACCACTCAATTTTATTCAGGTATCTGTTAATTTGTCAATATCTGGAGTGTAAGTTCAACGGCGTGACGGGGGAAGCGGACGTGGTAGTGAGGCTCGACTCTAAAGTCATCCCCAAGAGAGAAAGTTTCAAGTACCTAGGGTCTATTATCCAGGGAGATGGGGAGATCGACGGGATGTCACGCACCACATTGGGGTGGGTTGGATGTAATGGCGGTTAGCATCTGGAGTCCTGTGTGACAAGAAGGTGCCACCGAAACTCAAAGGTAAGTTTTACAAGGCGGTGGTTAGGCCGGCTATGTTATATGGGGCTGGGTGCTTGCCAATTAAGAATACACATATCCAGAAGATGAAAGTAGCTGAGATGAGGATGTTGAGATGGATGTGCGGGCATACTAAACTGGATAAGATAAGGAATGAAGATATTCGAGAGAGGGTGGGCGTTGCTCCCGTGGATGACAAGATGCGAGAAGCGAGGCTTAGGTGGTTTGGGCACGTGCGGAGGAGAACAATAGATTCTCCGATTAGGAGGTGCGAGCGGTTGACTTTGACAGGCATGAGAAGAGGTAGAGGGCGGCCTAAGAAGAATTGGGGCGAGGTGATCAGGCAAGACATGGCGCGACTTCAGATTTCCGAGGACATGACTCTTAATAGGAACGTGTGGAGGTCGAGCATTAGGGTTGCAGGCTAGGGGGTGGTTCATAGTTTTCCCCTCTTTGTACCGGGTAGTCTGATAGAGTTTTGCCTATGTCTATTAGCGGTCTATGTTGTGTTCACACTATTTTGTTGTTTTGCATAGGATTGTATTATTGCACTCCCTTTCACTTATTTGGTGTCTCTTGAGATGATATTATTACTTTTGTTGTTACACATCTCTTCCTTCGTTTCTTTTATGATTTTAGTGTCTCTTCTGTTGAGCCGAGTGTCTCTCTCGGAAACAGCCTCTTTACCCTTTCAGAGTAGGGGTAAGATCTGCGTACATCCTACCCTCTCCAGACTTCACTAGTGAGATTTTAGTGGGTATGTTGTTGTTGCTGTATCTGTTAATTTGTCATAATATATGATTGTATGTCAAATGACCTTGACTTAAGAAGCAACAATAGGTGCTATTCTGCCATTTCATGCTCAGTTTATCTTTGTATATTCATTGCTTCTGTCTGGGTACAACTGAATTTGTACCACATAGTGAATGCTTTAGGGATCTACTATTACTGATACTGATTAATACATAGCCTAATTTACCATTACAGGTCCGTTTTCTACACTTCATTTGTGAATAGATTTAATTTTGTTGAAGGCGTCGCCACCCAAACCTTATTAAACTGAATAGAGAGGAGTTATGGTTCTTTCTAAATTTACCTTAAATAAAAAAAAATAATGATACCATTTTCATTTGTTCAGGCTGAAGAATTCTCTTCTCGTATTCAGAAGCTTGCAAGCGAAGGATCTGCTGCCAATCGTGAATTAACGGGCCCTAAATTATGGTTGACTCGATGATTGGTGCACTCTGCTAGGTGCTGTGAACATTTTTTGCAGAAGTACAAATTTGAGGGAATCTCTCGACTCTGATCTCTTGTTCCAGCTATGTGTATCCCATTAGTTTTCAGTCAGAGATGTTAGATCGTGATACTTTTCAAAGGCCTTACATCTGAGTGGTGATTGAAATGCTGCAAAATCTAGTTTTCTGAAATGGTGCTCAGCTGTGTTCAAAATCTTCCTTTTTTTTGCCTATTGCTGTCAAGACAATGATGATTAAATGAAATGTAGAGGAAACTATAATAACAGATTGCACTGTTACATCTGGTCTCTTATGAATATACAAAAAGGTTGAACAGAGTTCTTCATCATCACCTCACCCCTTTTCTATTCTTTTATTTTTGTTGAATTTTGGTGCAAACTGAAGCATAAAAGTACTAGTGATGGTTTAGTTGACGACGAGAATATAAACAGCCCAGAAAGAATAATTACTTTCCCCTCTCCCTTCAGTGATACGATACAATTTGGGATGGGAAAGAAATTGATAGTGATTTCCATCACAAATAGAACTATGGAAAGAAAAAACTACTGTCAGAATACTGCCCTATACGAGAAGCAAGAGTAATATTATCACAGTAGTGAGGGTTCTAACTTCTGAAAAGCTATTCACAATACGGGTTTCTTTTCTCTATATCAGAGCATGCAGCAAATATATTATCTAAAATACCCATGAGTGATTCGAAGCTGATCAAACTCCTTGGGTTCTTGTCACAGCCACAATCAACAACAGAACAACTGATAAAAGGAAAGAAGATCTAAGCTTCTCTTCCAAAAGCTCAGAAAGTTCTGAAGTGGGTTTTTCTTTCTTGGCAGGTACAAGTATTTCACTGAATATTTCACTCAACAATGATCCCAATGATTGTATCAGCTCTGCGAGCTTAGAAGTTGTGATGCCCATAATCCATTTCACTACCAGGGATCCCATGTCTGACTCCTCAGTTGAGCCTTGAGATTCATCCCCTTCAGCTGTATAAAAAGAGTAGAAGAGTGAAAACAACAGCTTTTCCTATCAGCACAGTGCCAGCACTACAAACTTAATCATCCAACTCAGTGTTTACAAGGAGTTAAGAATATGATGAATGTAAACCTGCACGTATCAGTGAGCCTTTCAGATTCTGAACTGCCTTGTTGTTCATCATAGCTTCCCAAACAGCTCTATCACTAGCTAAGGAAACAACCAATCTCTACATGCAAATAAACTCCCTTCAGATATATAGATCAATGACAGACATATCAAATGCAGGAATAAAATGTCACACCTGAATTGGTGGTTCGTTTTGAAGCATATGAAAAGCATCATAAAATCTTGCATATCCATGGGACTGCAGCAGAGTCGACTGATGTGGATTTAGCATCACTTTAGGCCAATTCATCTCTTCTTTAGGATCATTGCACTCACTCATCAAACTGCAAAAACAGTATGATACATTCACACAAGTAATTGTTAGATCATGCAAACTGGGAATTGTGTTGAAAGGCTCCAATTACCATACCATACTCTCAATTTTTTAATATTTCGAATTTGGAAGAATGAAATTCTTGATCTTTTAATATTGGTGAGTTTGGAAGACCCATTATAGCTTAAAGATTTCTTTCTGCCATATCAGCATGAGCATTAGCACATGAAAACATGCAAGGGGAAATGGATTTCAGATTTGATAATTTAAACCATGCAATTAACTATTTATCCGATACTAGCAAGGTTTGGCTTCATAAATCCTCTATATCTACTTTTCTCTCTTCACTATTTAAAGATTCGTCATAATTTTGGCTTCCTTGAGCCGAGTTAGGGGTAAGGTCTCCGGACCCCACTTACGGGATTTCACTGGTATGTTATATCAATCTACCACAAACCTCCTACATAATTTGGTACAAGCACAAAAAGAAAGTTAATGATTGGTCAAAGCACTCCAATAAACTATCCCAAAAGAAGAAAAAAAGTAATCAATTAGCTTTCTCGTAAAAAGCAAAGATGACTCATTTGATCATTGTACCTTTGGAGATCAGACATGGCCTTTTCAACCTCCCAGCTAGATGGCACAGAACCAAATACACAGTCATAAGAAGACCCTTTTGTTCCTTTCTCAACAAAAGATTCAATATCAAGAGTCTCAGAACTTGGCCCATAATCAATACACCGATTCTTGACCCAAGATTCTTCGAAGGATGTATTACAAATTGATGACAAAGAATGGGGAAAATTGAAACTGGAAGAGTTGTTGGATTGTCCTAGTGTAGTTGTAAATGGTGGCAACATGGCTCCTCCCCCCATGTTTTGGTTTTAACTCTTATCCTTTTAAGTCAACTCTCAGAAGTGAGATGGTGTATTAGTGTGGGCTGAAGATATCTACACCTTTCGTAAGAATCAAGAAAAAAGGGAGATGTGTAACATTCTTGTTGGTGTAACATAAGATATTTTAAGCCAATAATCTCGGATATTACTATATTTGAAACAAGTCACCACAGTCCCGTCCTAACATGTAATCACAACAAGTAAAGGTGTCGTTTGGTATGAGTTATAAGAAGGTATATCGCTGGTATAAAATTTTAATACTACTTTATTACTTCGTTTGGTTAGCAAATCAGGTATAAGTTATCCCAGAATTAAAATTAATACCGGGATAACTTATACCTTATAGAGGGTGGGGTAATTAGCACCGGTATAACTTATACATTTTTCTTACAAATATGCAATTGTCATATTTAATACAACATACCAAACAATTGATAAAAAACAATCTCAACATAACTAATCCCAGCATAACTTATCACAACATAATTTATTATCTTTTCTCTTCATTATGAATACAGGATAAGAATCTTTGTTTTTGCTCTCAAGTTTTTGACTTTTTCCCCTTATCATGAATCGGTGATAAATTGATATGAATTTCAAATTATTTAATTTGGATTTGAAGTTTGTTATTTTCCAAAATGTTGTGAATGAGTAACGATATTATATTCACTTAAAGTATAAAGTTATATAAATAGATACTAAATATTTTTAAAAATATAAATCAATGAAAAGAATTTTATGTAAAAAAATAATAGTACATTTATTGATTTGCTTGTGAGATAAATTTTCAATCTAACCGTGATATTCACACCAAATAGTTAGGACTTAGGATCATGAGTTGCCCCGTATAAACCTTTATTAAAGTATTTTGGTGAAGTGCTAAATGACTCGAAAGTGGAAAGTGATGTTAAAAAGTACAGTAAAACGATTTGACCCACTTTGAAGTGAAATCCGGCCCGTTTTTATTCTTCACAACAGCATTAAGGAAAAAACCTCTGTTACATTTCTTCTTCACAGGAGCAAAATTTCCACCAGGGTTTTGGTAAAACCCTAAACCCCCAATGGCTCGGTCAGCTAGATCCTCTTCGACGCGCCTACTCTACAATCTCTGCTCCTCCACCAAAGCGACGACGCCGTTGAATCCTCAACACCCACCTCAATCACCAATCGCCGCCTTATTGGCCGGAAACTTCCAGCTCCGCCACTACGCCGCCGCCAGCACTGCCACCGCCAGAGTGAGAGACGAGAAAGAGGCGTCATGGAGAGAGTCGCTTGAAAAAGTACGGAATATTGGGATTTCAGCTCATATTGACTCCGGTAAGACCACATTGACGGAGCGGGTACTGTTTTATACGGGTCGGATCCATGAGATCCATGAAGTTAGGGGTAAAGATGGAGTTGGTGCAAAGATGGATTCCATGGATTTAGAAAGAGAAAAAGGGATTACTATTCAGTCTGCTGCTACTTACTGCACTTGGAAAGACTATCAGGTATTAAAAAAATACATTCTTTTTCACCTTTAGAATAACAACAACAACATACCCAGTAAAATTCCACTAGTGGGGCTGGGGAGAGTAGTGTGTACGCAGACCTTATCCCTATTCCGAGAAGGGTAGAGAGGCTGCTTCCGGAAGACTCTCGGCTCGACAAGCTTTTTCACCTTTAGAAGTTTTTACTAATTATTTTGATTGTTTATACTTGTTTATTTTCTTGCCAGAAATTGATTAGAACAGGAAAATGTGGTTGAACAAGAAAAACTTTGAAATTTGGTAAATGGCTGATTTATTGAAGCTGAATTGCTAAGAGTAGCTGAAGGGTGCATCTTGTGATCTATGAATGACTCCAATAATCATATTATTTAGCATTCTCTAATTGCAAGTTTGATTCTTTGATCTTAAAATTTCTGTCTAGACCTTCTTGACTGTCGAGAAGTATTGAAAATACATTCCTGAGGGAGGGAGGGAGGAGAATTGTGAAATTCCGATAAAAAGTGATTTTTTTTTTCAAGTTGAAAATGGTATTTGAAAATTGGAGATGTGTTTGGACATGATTACAGGAGCTGTTTTTGAATTTTTGTGAGTGCTTTGAAGTGGAAATTTTAAAAAATAACTTTTTGGACTTTTTCAAATTCCGAAATTCAACTTCAAGTGAAAAATTGAAATTTTCATGGCCAAACGCTGATTCCGAAAAAAGTGAATTTTCTTCCGAAAAAAGGAATATTTTTTATGGCCAGACGGATTTGGTAAAGTTATAGAGCTGATGGAGAAATCTGGGCCTCATTTTATGGATATCATTAAACCATTGCTTTTAGTCAACCCGAGGTGGCCTAGAGACTCACGATTTTCCCAGTTGCTTCAGTGATCAGTTTTAACCAAAAATTTCGTTTTCTCCACAAGACAGTATTGAGCAACTTTCAATTTCCTTCTTTGGAGTACTATCGTGTCTACTATGAGATTCATGCACTAACATAAAAATAAAAATGGAAGTGGTCCATGTTACCTAAATTGCTTTGACTGAGCCCACCTTTTGTTGCCTCTCACTTGAGAGGAATTTCTTAGATGTTGGACTTCAGATTATGGCAATGTAATGTAATCTGTGTTTTCAAATAGCTGCTCATCGGATCAATTTTTAAACTGTAGAAGACGCATGTTGAATCCTCTAGAGGTAGCAAGTTATACATTAGGGTTATTCCTCCTGCAATTTAGACCAATCCGAATGGTCAATGGAACTTTCAATCTATTAGTGCTGGTTGGTGTTATCACCTGCAGATTGTAAGGAGGTAAATGAAGAATATGTGAGGAAAATTTATTTCCCGTCATATTTTTGTTGTTACTGTTGTAGCTGCTGGTGAATACAAAGCAATGTGTAGAATATGCTTAGGTCATTTTGTGGGGTCTGCTGGAAAATGATTTGTCATGCCTATTCCTTTCTAGTATTTCCAAGAATCAGTTCTCTGCTTTCCTTTCTCCACATTTCAGTTAAAGGGCTAATCTTGCTGAAGTACATAATCAACTGAATCATAGTAGGTTTGATTCGACATTTGTGCTCGATATAAAGAACATAGAGCAGCCCTGGAATAAATGTCGCTTATATGAAAGTTTGATTTTCCAGCCTTTAGTGATAGATCCTTTATTATTTTGGGCAGGGAAAAACAAAAAGATAGAATTTTTTTATTTTCTATTCAACAAGGATTAGAATGAGATTGTTTTATCCCTTATAATTTTTTTTTGATAAAGGAATAGTAAAAATATATTAGTTTTATTCTTTATTGATATCCTATTGACGAGGCAAGTCAAACGAATCGGACAAAAATGAGATTGTCAGTACTGGTGTACAAGAGATTCTTGTTGGGTGCTTAGTTTATTGAGCTAAGCGTGAATGATCCATCCAGATAAGTGAAACATTATTGTAGCTTCCGTTTCCTATTTCTTTTCTTGGGGTTTCACTAGGAAAGATTAGCATAATATTGCATGCAGATGCTTTCTCTTTTCTAGAGGCGAGCCCATTGTAATAATTCTCCGTTGTTTGGTTAGTATAATTTTTTTTGGGTAGATTTGTGGTTCCAGTTTTTAGTTTCTGCTTGTTGCAGGTGAACATAATTGACACACCAGGTCATGTTGATTTCACGATTGAGGTGGAAAGAGCCTTGCGTGTTCTTGATGGAGCCATTCTTGTCCTTTGTAGTGTTGGTGGTGTCCAAAGTCAGTCTATCACTGTAGATAGGCAAATGAGAAGATATGAAGTCCCAAGACTTGCTTTTATTAATAAACTTGATCGGATGGGGGCGGACCCATGGAAAGTTCTTAACCAGGTCAGCTATGCATCATTGAAGGCCTATTACATTTCTAAAGTTTAATTCAAAGCTTATTTTCCTTTTAAATAAGTTAAATTTTGTTGCTCTTTAATTTGTTGCTTGCCGCCAGGCGACATTCCTCTTGTTGCCTGGTATTTCAGAGAAATCGCAAGCAGCCAAGTTCATTGTCAGCATGCGTGAAGGAACTAAACATGAATAAATTTATTTGAGTGCCAAATCAGTAGACCTCTAGAAAACATTTAAGGCGGGGAAGCCAGTGTCATCATGCAGCGTTCATGCTAAGGATCATCATCATAGTTCTTCTGTTAACTGAATTCCTTTATATCTGTCAATATAAAAAGTTGGACAGTTAAGTTGGGATTCAGAAAGTATTGTCTTTGTTATAAACATCTGCTACTTGATTCACTGCTACCTCTTACCTTTTTGTGTGTGTTTGTCTGATTCTTTGGCAGGGAGCACTTATTATTGTTATGGACCTCTATTAAAATGCTTTTTTTCTTATATGCTGCTCTGCATCTTGTTATCATTGATATTATCTCTTACTTTGCTGCTTTCCTCTGGAACTTTGTTATGTGAATATTGAATAACAGTCTAGCACATTGAAATTTTGAAGACAATCTCTTATACTTGTTCTGTTTCCTTCTCACACAGGCAAGATCAAAGCTTCGGCACCATAGTGCTGCGGTGCAAGTTCCAATTGGGTTGGAAGATGACTTCAAGGGTCTTATTGATCTCGTGCAGTCGAAAGCTTACTATTTCCATGGTTCCAGTGGGTCTGTATCGAGCTAAAATATGTTTGGTTAGATATGATTGGTACATTGCTCTACTTGGTCATATTCATTTTTGGCTTTTGCAGTGAGAAGATTGTCACAGAAGATATTCCTGCTAACATGGAAGCAATTGCCTCTGAGAAGCGGCGAGAGCTAATTGAAGCAGTTTCTGAGGTTGATGATAAGCTTGCTGAAGCATTTCTGAATGATGAGCCTATATCAACTGCTGAGCTTGAGGTCTGTACACAATTATTCAACCTTGTTTACAAGGAAATAACAACCTTCTTGTGGGGTGCTTTTGAGTTGTTGCTTTGAGAAGTCCACATTCTGTTTAAGACACAAGTGTTTCTTTTCCAAGTAGTAGATTTTGATAATTGTAATGGGTGGCTAGTAAATACGTAATTTAAATTATTGAGCGAAACTTGCAATCTATGGTAATCATGCCGGGAATAGAATTAAAAGTGACTGTTTCCTGCCGCTTAACGTGGTCTTTGTAGATCTTGGAACTATAACAGTTGAGTGCTAGGTGGGTTTTCAATTGAGCAAGCACAATGACGGAGATTTGGTGATAGTTTGAAAGGATACCTCCTTTCTTTCGCATACTGTTCTTTTCTGTACCATGTTAAATATGTGAGCATGGGACTGGAGTTGAGATGCTTTTGTGGTGGACAGGGTTATTTACCACAACTAGGTCAATTGGTTGCGAACAGATTTTTATGCGACTATATGCTAAACCTTATCTTTTAACATGGACTATATCAAAGTGTTTAACCTACATTAATGTCTATAATAATACAATAAGTATTGCAGTATTTGGTATTGGTATGGTAATGTACTGCTGCTGGATCTTTGAGTATTGACCTTATCCAAGTAATCCTAAGCTCTTTGGGACATCTATTCTTCCCTTACCTATTCTATAATTTTCTTTCTGTGTTCTCCAGGCAGCCATAAGGAGAGCGACAATAGCACGGAAGTTTGTTCCTGTTTTTATGGGCAGTGCTTTCAAGAACAAGGTGCTGTTTTGTTCATTGATTAACTTAATATGGAATGGACAATTTTCATCTGAAATTGATAATGGCTATATGGCTTTTTTTACGTGTAGAACACTTAAGTTGCATAAGTTTTACCTACGCCAGGAGGTCAATGGTGTAATTTTTCTTCTAGAAATTACTGATTGCTTCCTTTTGTTTGGGTCAACCTCGTCAAATTGAAAATTAATATCAACTGAGATTCTGACTAGCTGTGACCATGTTATACTCTTCTCGAGACTGAATCCTTAATGATTACAACTGTGAGGCAAACAGTACTCTCTCCTTAATGCACTCTAGCGTTTGACTACTTGTTTTGTGGTAAAAAATTTCTCCTTGCTCGTGGTTTTTTATCCTATATTGGCGTATATCTTGTTCATGCCTGCTTGCCGTTCTAAAATTCCTGTGTTGCTTGGCTATCTTTTCTCTGCTGATGCTTGATTTAGCACAATTTAATGCTCGATTCTGTTCTTGATTTACAATTAACAATTTTCGGCCTGCCTTCAATGTTATCCATTCAAAGACGCGTGTTATCGTATCCTAAGGAAAGTGACCAGTTGCTGCATTTTATTGCCTTTTTTCCTCACTGTTTTTATCTATCATGTACAAAAGCCCTTTTCTTCCTTAAATGTATAATTCCCTTATACTTCAGTGGTTGCAATTTTACATCTGTACTTTCTGTTATTTTGTGCTAAACAGGGAGTTCAAACACTTCTTGACGGTGTTCTCAATTATTTACCTTGTCCAGTTGAAGTTAGCAACTATGCTCTGGATCAAACAAAGAATGAAGAGAAGGTTAGTGGATAATTCTTTTCATTGAGTTCCTTCCTTTTCCTTTCCTCCATGTACAGGTGCAGAGACTAACGTCTTTTTGTGCTAATTTGTTGCTAGGTTGCATTAACCGGAAGCCCCACTGGCCCTCTGGTTGCCTTGGCATTTAAATTAGAGGAAGGGCGTTTTGGTCAATTGACCTATTTAAGGTATATAAACTTATTTCTTGTGTGACTGTTTCTGTGTATGTGCACTTAGCAAGAACACACAATTTGACATAATCTTCCATCAAAGAATCTATGAAGGTGTCATCCGGAAGGGCGATTTTATAATCAACGTAAACACCGGGAAGAGGATTAAGGTGAGCTCAATTGAACTCATCTTTCTGATTTGGAATCAGTCATTTTGAGCCAAAATATCTCATGTCAGTTTAACATCTGAATGCATTGCCTTTGACCTTATGGTGATTTTAAGAATCTCAAATCAATTTTATATACATACTCACAACGATCTCTATAAATCTGAAGTGTATATTTGTTTTATAGTTTCACCACTTGAATTTGTTTGGTGTCTACTGGTATTGATATTATTTTATATTGATAGCCGATACGAACTAGTTTGGATTGAGGCTGCTTTGTTACTCTATAAATGTTTTTGGAGGTTTTCATGGTTGCTGTGTTTACTAAGTTCACAAGTTTATGAGACACTCTGCTTTTTCTTGGTTTTCTGGTCAGTTCCTGTGAAGTGTACTCTTCTCTGAACATTTCCAGCCTCACTGAATTCATAATGCTTTCTTGTTATACTCTATTCAACGAATGTTATTTCTGCTTATTTGAAAAAAAAAAACTTGTTTCTGCTTCACTTGTTCGCGAACTCATTCCATTAGCTTTCACTGGGATGCTGGTTATTCCTTATGCGTGTCAGTCGCCCTTTGTAAGAATCATCTATTAGCACAAAAAAGGAACGTTGAGTTGTCCAGGTAGTAAGCCACAGCTGGGTTGAGAATATGGCCTCTCCAAAGGTATCAGGTTAAAGAAGATGTGGAATTGCAAAAATTTACTTGTGGGAAAAAAAATACTTCGTTGATACAAACTTATGACTAGGTATATATAGATGCTTATCAAAAGAATATTTCGGCAATGTCGATTCACCGTATTCGTATACCCTTATTAAAAAAGGTACATGAATACGGTGGATCAGCATACCCGATTCTTTTTTTATAAGTATCTACGTACCCCGAGAATAGAAGCTCCTTTGATTTTGCAGCTGGTTGATGGGAGGGAGTTCAAAAGGAAGTTAAAAGTTAAGATTTGTTGTAAGGACGTTATGCAAGGGAAAAAATATCTGAAAAAACCTGTTCTCTAGTTTGTGATATAGATACCAAACCTATGTCTTTGTTCGAGTCATCCACTCAATCGTGTATGTGTGATTTATTTACGTGGAAAATATGCTTGCTGTTATTGCATACTATTAGAAAAATTAGTCTTATTTGTTACTCTGCTGTTCTAATCCCAGGTTCAACTGAATTTCTTTTGTAGGTTCCTCGTCTAGTCAGAATGCATTCAAATGAGATGGAGGTTTGTCAGCCGCGCCTTGCGCTTTTGACTTCTTGACTAAATTCATTCTATCTGACTATGTTGGACAATATATATTTTGTGTTACTCTTTAGTTGAAAGAACCTTGGAGGAAATTTAAATAGATTTTAGTAGGGACAAAATGAATCTTTTGCCTGGGTTATCAGTATTTCTACATTGGCCATCTTTCTTATCTTTGAGAAATGTATATCAACTCTTATCATAGGATATCCAAGAGGCTCATGCTGGGCAGATAGTTGCTGTGTTTGGTGTAGATTGTGCCTCAGGTAACATCTTATTCTATCCTTAGATGACTTAGTGAGAAGAAACATATATCTTTTCAATATGATGTATTCTGATGCTTAGTTCTGATCCATTTGCAGGGGATACTTTTACTGATGGATCAGTTAAATACACCATGACTTCTATGAATGTCCCTGAACCAGTGATGTCATTAGCTGTTTCACCGGTTTCTAAAGACTCTGGTGGTCAAGTGAGTGCTCATACTAGAACCTGTTGTTCTGTTGGATCTACAAGGTGTGCACTCTATGCCATTGTTTTTTGAGCCTATTTTAATTGTTGTCTCTTTTTGGTTGGCAGTTCTCAAAAGCTTTAAATCGCTTTCAGAGGGAGGATCCTACATTCCGTGTGGGTTTAGATGCTGAGAGTGGTGAGGTATGTTTTGTTTACCCCACATGTGGGCTCCATATTTAGAATGTTATGCGAATTGTCAATCTTATGGGGCGAGTCTCTCAATGTCTCAATGGTTTCCTGAGCAGACAATCATATCTGGCATGGGGGAGCTGCATCTGGACATATATGTTGAGCGCATCCGAAGGGAATATAAGGTTCATCCTCTTTTTCGCAGATAGTTATTTTCGTCGTGCATCATAATTTGTTTGATCCTTTTCTTACTTTCTCTGTGTTTGTTAAGGTTGAAGCTCAGGTTGGAAAGCCTCGTGTAAACTTCAGGGAAACCATCACCAAGAGAGCAGATTTTGATTATCTACACAAGAAGCAAAGTGGCGGGCAAGGTCAATATGGTAGAGTAATTGGGTAAGTATAGATGTCTATATCATTTTGGTTAGTCCCTTTTTTTTATTGGGCTTATTTGCTTGTTATGTGCAACTTATAAGGGCCTATAAATAATTACCATTAATTAAAGGAAGGGCAAGTGGAGTAGAGAGGACTAATGCTAGTAATGTGATTTCCAACTTTCCTATACCTTTCCAGCTAGAGATGAATTAGGCCCATTATTTATTTCAGTTATAATTATGGCTTCTCCTTTTCTGCTAATATCTTGACATGAGCCAGTTGCAGCCCCTGGCAGAGTACCCTTACTTAAACTAAGTCCCCCCCCCCCCCCCCCCCCCCCCCCCCCACCCCCCCCCAAACC
>ML296294.1:66813-85722 GCA_005239495.1 Nicotiana undulata
CCCACACACACACACACACAAAAACCTCCCTTACCTTACCTGCTTTAGATAGTAATTTAGAATGCTTACAGGTGGTGGTTCAATTACAGATCCCCGTGCATAGACTATTGTCTTGGGCTTGTATAATAGACAAGGTTTAACCACAAGGAGTAGTTCTACATTCCCCCTCCATTAAATCTGGCCTAAAAAAAAAATCTGGCATAACCAAGGGTATGTTTGTTGAACCTGAGAGAGTTGGTTAGGGAGGGGGAGTTAGCTGATTATATTTTCGTTGTTCATTTTGTGGCATTTTTGATATTCATGTTTTCTCAATGCTTTATTTCTACAGGTATGTTGAACCTCTCGAACAAGGGTCGGGCAGTAAGTTCGAATTTGACAACATGCTTGTTGGTCAAGCTATACCATCAAACTTCGTCCCTGCAATTGAAAAGGGTTTCAGGGAGGCTGCCAATTCGTAAGTATTCTTTTCTAATTTCAACTATGACTTGCCTGGAGATTCTTGGATATGTCTGCTGCTTTTCTTCAAGTTAAGAATCTAGCTGGTACTGTATTATGTAATTGCTTTTCTTCAAGTTAATGATCTAGTCGGTACTGTATTATGTTATTGCTTAGGAACTATCAAAGCTTAGTCAATTCAAGATTCAGTGGAGATCTTCTCATGACATGCTTGCCTAGTTCCCTTTACATGTTTTTGATTGAGTACAAATCTGGATCTTTCTGTGTTCCAGGGGTTCTCTGATTGGTCATCCAGTTGAAAATATCCGTGTTGTTTTGACGGATGGTAACTCACATGCTGTTGATTCAAGTGAACTTGCGTTCAAATTAGCTTCCATTTATGCTTTTAGACAGGTAACACATTCATCCAGATCGGTAGACAATTACTCTTATGCTTGCTTGTACCTCCAACTTCCTGCCCTTTCTCTCTTTTCTCAGCTTGGTGAGCCTTACCGAAGTTGCGTATGCTTGCAATGATTTAACCGTTTCCTCATTGTGTATCACTAATTTCATTGCAAAACAGTGTTATGCCGCAGCAAAGCCTATCATATTGGAACCTGTGATGCTGGTGGAAATGAAAGTGCCAACAGAATTTCAGGGCACTGTTACTGGGGATATAAATAAGTTAGTGAACTTCTTTCTGGGAGTATGTTATCAAGATTTGAGAAGCTGATTTATGCTTTTCTAACCATGCTCTTCATTTTTCTTGTTTTCTCAATATCACAGGAGGAAAGGTGTCATAATCGGCAATGACCAGGAAGGAGATGACTCTGTAATTACTGCCCATGTAAGTTTATCTTTCTTTGCTCTTTAAGCTGTATTTTCTTCAGCTGTATTTTGAATTGATTTCTGGTGCCTCTTGCTGTCAGTATATATTGCCTGCTTATATAATCATGTTCTCCATCCCCTCTTTCTTTGTTCTGTTTGGGTGGCTTTATGTGATTATAAAAATCCACATCCGAACACAGGTCCAGCAATCAACCGTTCATGCCTTCTTTAGGTATAGAAGTGGCTGGAAAATGGCCGTAATGCATATCATAGTGGCATGTGTGTGAAACTTAATCATCGTATGTTAACATTTATTATTGGGGTTGACATCTTTCTTTTTTACCTACTGTTCAAATTTCATTTGAGCTGCTCTTTACTGTTAAATTCTCTTCCTTTCTGCCAGTTTAGTGCTACTACAATTGAGAAACTTCAGTTGACCATGCCTCTGTTTTTTCTTATGCCAGTTTGCTCTTTGCTTACCTCTACGAATAGTAATACTCTTGCAATTTTTGAATCTCCACAGTTGTTACAATAAGTTTGGATATTGCAACAATTTATGGATTGTGCATGAGTTATAAGTTGCAGAACCATCATCTTGCTTATGCTTTTTATGTTTGATGGGTTTCTCCTTTCTGTAAGAAGAAATAAAAGAAATACTAAACCTCACGAAGAATTATAAACTCCCAATTCCCTGTTCATCAGTGCTTTTGGAGTCTTACGTAGGCGTTTGGACGTAAATAATTTATTATTTGCAATTTAATGTTTGTTTTAAAATTTTGTCCATTATTCTACTTCAACTTGAAATAGAGAATCTGGTTTGAGGAATATTTAAAGTGAAACAATGGTTTTCACTCATAAGATGTAAACTGTTTTCAAGTACAATTCATGTCCAAACACAATTTCAATATCAAAATACCTTTTTTCAACTTCAAGTACTCGTTTTTCAACTTCAACCAAGTATTTGTCCAAATGGGCCCACATGTTACATTGTTATGCTCAGCTTCTTTGAAAAATGTGAAATGCCTTTCTATAATTTTATGGTCGAGAAATCATTTAGTTTAGCTTTGGAATTCGGTAGATAATGGGCATCTCTCCAGCCTTTCCACTTGAATACCATACTTGGTGCAACAACCAGGTTTCAAACTAGTTGTGTGTGTACTATGCATCCCGACTTGTACTATCTCTGCTGTTGAACTAAAGCCCTGGGGGTAAAAGGTTTTTAATACCTACGGCAATATTTTTTGCTTATTGTTGTCTTTTGACCAAGGGCAACACTAGAACAAGTTGATGATCGGCTGAATCTCTGGCTTACCCTTGATGAAAAAGAATACTCTGCACCGAATGATATTTATTGTAGCATTCTAGTATATGTGTGACAAAGTTGTGTGAGAAGGATGGATCATGCTTATTTGCTAGTTTATCTATCTAGTAATTATTAATACCTTAAGCAAACAGTGCTGAAACAGATGATCAGTTTTCAGGCAAGGAAGATGCAAAGTTATGAGAACTTGTTATCTTGTAGATTCATGAAACTTCAAGAGCATGTTACTTGCATATGTTTGCTGCTTTGAAACTGAGATATAATAATTGCTAATTTACATGGCTTCTTAGGGTTCTTCTCAAAATTCATTCTTTTCAGCCTTGGAACAGTATGCATTTATTCTGAAAGTATTATGACATGAGTAAATCATTTCTGTCTTCTGTTTGCTGAGGCAATACTATTTGTTTCTCAGGTCCCTCTCAACAACATGTTTGGGTACTCAACGTCTCTACGATCAATGACACAGGTCAGTAATTTGTTTCTATTTCCTCAACAGACACTTTTATCAAAGAAAGGGAGAGAAAGGACAGAGGTGATTTCAAACTTTTTAGCTTTTGAATTGATCGTAGGGAGTAAAATGAAGGCAGGGGAGAATGTTAATTTTGTTTTCATCCTAAAGTGGGTGAAAACCTAAAAGTAAACACGTTCTGATGAAGCTTTTGTAATGCCAAAAAGATTACTAATGTGAAAAATATGTCATTAAGGTGCTAATATGATATGAGTCAGTGACCAATGTTGTTTTCATCCAAAAGTGGGTGAAAACCTAAAATAAGTAAAACATGTTCTGTTGAAGCTTTTGTAATGCCAAAAAGATTACTAATGTTAAAAATGTCATTAAGGTGCTTTTTGTGAAGTGAGTCAGTGACCAACATTCTTTCCTATTCTTTAGATTCAATCAAAAAACTAAGTTTACTCCTCTCCTTTAAATTTGTTTTCTTCTTTCTTTTTTGCCTAGTTTCATTTTTTTCATTTCTTTCCTTTCAATCCAAAATATCCGTACAATGCATAGTTTAGAAATTTGTGGTACCAATCCATGGTCTCTTTGCTTAGTGAAAGCCATTGATATATCGATCATTTTTTGTTTCATGCAGGGAAAAGGTGAATTTACAATGGAATACAAAGAGCATGCACCTGTTTCAAGTGATGTGCAAACACAACTGGTTAACACATACAAGGCCAGCAAAGAAAGTTGATTATATGGTGTGCCTTTGAAGAAGCTCCTACACTTGCATCGTGTCTAATAATTTTTATAAATTTTGTCTCCTTGGGTGGGCATGTTGTGAAATCCTTAGGACCAGAACTGGTCTATCAATTTTGATAAGCTGAATAAGACATCAACATTCCATTATGTATACAAATAATTATTTTACTTATATACGTATAAGTCGTGTATCCCCCTTGAAAAGAATTACTGTGCATTGATTTTACACGGATTTCTCCACCTAGTCAAACGAATAGCCTTACCGACTCTTCTCGTGCTCTCCAATTTTAGTAGTTCCGCTGGTGAAGCAGACGCGTGCGCACTCATGCTCTCCAAATTTAGTAGTTCCACTGGCGAAGCAGTCTGCTAAGATGTATTAAAGCCTTGAAGGAAAATGATTTTACATCTGTCAAACACTTTTCAAAGGCAAACTAAATTATAGTTGAAGGTTAGGTATCCCAGCTATGGGTCTTTCAATTGAATTCTAGTACATCAGAGCGTGTAAGTGGCTGTATCAATTCAGAGTCTGATTTCAGCATCACCCGTATGTGTTTTCATGTATATTTTATGTAATGCCCATTAGGTTAAATGACCTAGTAAGAAGTACTGTAACATTTTATAACAAACCTAATTTGGTAATATTTACTACTTATATTTTTTTTAGATTAGAAGGGGGAATAAGTCAACATGCCTGCTTGGGATATCAAGGATAATTTAGTCATTTCAGTTGAAATGAAACAATATGATTGGCCAAAAAGAAATTCTATTGTAGCTGCTGTATGTAATTTTGAATGTGGTGACAAAATTGCGCTTTCCTTTTGCGTCACTTAAGGCTATATTGTGGGCTGGGCCTAGCCCGGGACCGACCCAGGCCTGCGAGCCCACGTGGGCTTTTGGGCTAAACGGGCCGGCCCATGGAGGTTCGGGCCTAGTGGTCCTAGGAGCTCATATGGGCCGGGCCTTACATATGAACCGTGAGCCTGGGACCGGCTGGTGGGCTTGGGCGGTTCAACCGGGCTTAACGAGCCAAACGGGCCTAACAACTATTTTTCAAAAAAAAAAATTAAAAAAAATTGGCCAACAGTTAGAAGTTTAAAAACTAGCCGTTGCCTTGCGAATTTAGCCGTTTGGCTTTTTAAAAAATAGCCATTTGGCCCCCAAACTTTTTATAATTACACTTTTTCCCTATTCTCAACTATAAATACCACCTCATTCTTTCATTTTTACTCACAAAATCATCAACCTCTCTCTAATTTTCTTTTATAATTGCTTACTTTATTACTGCAATTTGTGAAAAATTGTGAAGTTGGTGAATTGAAGTATTCAAGTCTTCAACGATATACAATTTTCAAGAAGTTGTTCGTCAATTCGGTAAACTCGTTCCAACTCTTAAATTTTAATATTATAGTTTTGTTTGTTTTATTTTGTATAATTATAATTAATATGAATATTTCTTTGAAAAAAATGTTTGGTGGTAAGGGAAAATCTAAAATTGGTGAATCTAGTAGCCAAGCTACTACTACTCCCCCGGCACCGGCTCCCCGACCCAGACCTGTTATCCGTCCTCCTCCACTTGTTATTCTTGATAGTGATAACCCTTGTTTTCAATTTACCGATAGTCAATTTTACCATGATATTGCACCAGGTCAACAATTAAATAATGAATATATGAATGTTTTTTATGGTAATCCAACTATCAATGAAAATGATGATTTAGATGAAACGCAACCGGATTTAGATGATACACCTACTAGTCCTGATGTTAACCAAACTGATAATAATCTAAATGATGCCCCGCCTGACCCTCTTGTAGTAACCCCTACTTTTAATAGACAACCTTCTAGGTGATGCGAAACATCTCTTGTTTGGCACTTATTTGTCGCAGGGACTTGAATCAGAGAATCCCGACGACACCTTCAATGTTTTGGAATGGTGGAAGGACAAAGAAAAACACTATCCGGTTCTTTCAAGGATGACTCGAGATATTTTAAGTATCAAGCTTCAACAGTGGCATCGGAGAGCGCTTTCAGTCAAGCGAGACTTCAAATCGGTGATCATAGAGCGTCTATGAGGGAGAGCTTGGAAAAATCAGTACTCTTCAGAGATTGGATCCGTTCGGAAAGAAGAAATTTTGGACTTGCTGAATCACAACCGGAGATAGACGAAGCTTATGAAGAAATGCTAGCGGAACTTGCGGAGGATGCTGCTTCGCCCGGAAGCGGTGATGAACAAGCTTCTTTTCCGCCACCACCAACGAAAATTCCTCCGAACCTTGAAGGATTTATGAAATTTGTTAGAGATAATATGTAACTTGTATTTTGGCACATCTTGTTAGTTTTTTTCCTTTTAATGGTGGTATTAGCACCTTGTTTTACTCATTCCATTGGGGGGAGAAAACTAAGAAAGATATTGCCATTTTTTTTAATGTCGTAATAATAAAAGTTATAAGGCATTTCCTTGAATATTTCTTTACAATTTTTGTGTTTAAACTTGAATTACAAGATTTAAGTCAAAATTATATAATATAATTTACAATAAATATCCTTAGATAATATAATATAATTACATAATTTTTAAAAAAAATTGCCAACGGTTAGAATTTCAAAAACTAGCCGTTTATATTGAAAATATAGCCGTTTGACTTTTTAAAAAATAGCCATTTGGCCCCCAAACTTTGTTTTAACCGCAAGCTTTTTATAATTACACTTTTCCCTATTCTCAACTATAAATACCCCCTTATTCTTTCATTTTTACTCACAAAATCATCAATCTCTCTCAATCTCAAACTCAAATTGAAGTCTTCAAGTCTTCACTCATCTCTCATTTCTCAAACTCAAATTCTCAATTCAAGTTAAATCATGCCAGGTGATTCAAGAGTTAGTCCATTTGTTCGGGAACACTATAATGTGGTAGAAAAAAATAAAGAATCTTGCACGGTAACGTGCAAGTACTGTGGTCGAGTCTACACTTGGCGTACAAAGTTGGAGGGAACAGGCCCTTTAAGGAGGCATACAATAAAGTATTGTCTTGCGCGTTCTCCAGACATTCGTATTTAAGTATTTCAAACAATTTTTGCTATTTAAAAATTATTAGACGTATTATGCTTAATGTTGTAGTTTGTTAGATTAATTTGAAGTATTATTAATTTATTATGCAATGGTAAGTGCAAGTTTGAATATCTCTTTACTATTTTTTTGTGTGTTTAAATTTGAATTACAAGATTTAAGTCACAAGATTTACAAGAAATTGCCTTAGATAAAAAAAATTCAAAAACAAATAGCCCGGAACACTTAGGCCCGAGCTAAACGGGGCGGGCCCATACGGGCTTAGGCCCACAATGGGCTGGTTCCACTCATCAAGCCCGCCAAGCCCGGGACCGTTTGGCCCGAGACCGCCTGAGCCCGGCCCGCCTGAGCCTGGGCTCGTTTGGCCCATTTAGCCCAAGCCTCGCCCGGATTACAGCCTTAGCGTCACTACACAGTTTTCCATAAAACATTGTTGCCTTAACATTAATACTCCCTCACGTGGACAGCACGTTCTGGCCCCACCCAAACCTTCTCCCTTTTTCATTTTGGTTCAAAATAAGTGCCAATTATATAATCAAGAAAGAATTCAATTTGTTTTTACAAAATAACTTCTATGTATATATCCCTAAACAGTTTTTTTACTCCTCACATTAAATGTTTAATTAGGGGCAGTTTAGTCATAGTATATATTTTTGTATAGAATTTAATATTTTCTTGATGGGCGTGCTAAAAATAAATTGATCACTTATTGTGAACCAGAGGGAGTACTACAGTATTACTATTATATATTGGGTCCCACTTGAGTATATCAAGTTACACCCTCATATCCTTTTATCTACTCCTACTGTTTATGAGTTTGATATCCTCATTAAGGAAAAATTATTCAAATGCATTAATAATAATAAGAGATAATTAACTACATTACTCTTATCTCCTATTTGAAAGGATATAATTAAAGCTTTCTTAATTTTTTAAAATGGCAATATCTTGAACTAATATTTTAAAATTGAAATATCAGATAATTTTTTTTGGAGAAGTAGATCATGTGCAAGAGGTAGTACTTCTTTACTAGGTCAAAAACTATATTCGGTCTTTGCTGTAGGATAGAAAATTTACTGCCGCACATTATTGAGTTTCTAACCGGACATTAGTATATAGTGGCTAATGTTGAGATGCTAAGACCAATAATCTTATCGAACTATGGATTTGTGTCCAATGAAAATGAAATGCCACTCCTACCAAGATCTTTCACCAATTTAGCATTTGTTTTATGGGTAATAGTAATGCATAGTAGTAGTGGTGGCAAAATGAACGAATAAAATAATTTATTTATGTTATTCACTAAAAAATAAGTTGGATAATGAACTTCTTAAATATTAATTAAATATGGATAAAATTTATATTATCCATTTAAAATATAGATAATTAATAGATAACCAATGTGTTTAACTTTTTATTAATCTGCAAAGACTCAAATTGGGGTTATTCAAGTTTGGAAAACTAAATTTTTTTCCAAGAGTGATCATATTCAAGAAGGCATAAATAATACATATATCCATATTATCCACCAATTAACTCATTTTCTATCCCTATTGGGTCAGATATGTTATTTATTTTTGTATTATCCCTTTTCGACCGGTTCATATCCGAAATGACCCGCACATTTAATTACCACTACTAAATAGTAGTATCTAATAAGGTGAGGTCCAAAAATCATAAAACCAATTTTTCACATAGAAAAATATTTTCTAGCTCAACATTGAAATCTACATGGAGCTGATCAGCTGAATCAAAAATAGAAGATTGAAAAGGGCAGCGAAATTTCACAGTTACTAAATTACGAAAAAAAGCATAAATACAACACACAGATAAGCAAACAACATTGATTTTGTTTAACGATATAATATATAAAGTAACAAAATACTAAATATTAATTATCTTATTTGATTTTAAGTGATTTTGAAATAACTATTAATCGTCTGAAGATTAACTCTAACATTAGAGTATCTTCTAATAATGAAACTAAAACTGCACTCGAAAATTAGGAGATTATTCACATAGATAATTTTAATTTACAGAAAAGAAAAAGAATAATAGACTGTTATAGGCAACTCCTAAAGGCATAATTCTATGACCATATATAATAATAACATGGCAAATTTTAAATGCAAAAGTGAGTGACATTTAAAAATAACATTAACAGCAATATTAGATAGTCGTTGGGCCCGGGCATACTCTCACTAGTAGTAAATAAGTTAAAGCGCTCGGATAGCATAAAAATCAACTATATAGTATGTATAAGTTAAATTCTTGAAGAATATTCCAAGAAAATAAAAAAGGGTAAAAAGCGAGACAAAAACAAGCAATCATTCTTCTCTACTGAAGTTGGAATAGGAGGACTTATACCCACGGCCTACCAGCTAAAAGTTGTGTTTTTTGTTACTAAAAAGACATGTTTGTCATCTATTTGACTTCACAAGGTGTCATTCTTGTGCACCATATTCCTCTATCTTGCTTTAGCAGATATGTATGGGAAAGAGATTTGCAAATGCGACTATATCAAGACTTAACTGCTCACTGTTGATTCTGTACAGAAAGACAAATGATATTCACAGATTTTTTTTCTCCTTTTCTTATTCTTCTGCTAGCTTTGGGTTGAGAAGTTGCTCTACCCAAAAATTATGTAAATGCTTCTCGCTGCTGTGTAGGTAGCTCCAGCTCAGGTTCAAATGCTGTTAGCCGAGAAAAATACTGATCTACCATGTCATCTGTTACTTTATCCAAGCTTGGAGGATCCCACTGCACGTTTTAACATTAATCAAGAAACGCACTCTAAGGTTAAAGTTGACTGTTGGGAAAATTCCTCCAGGAAGGGGCTCATAATTCATAAAAAATAGCATATTGGTTCGCAATAATATTGATTTACCTTAGGTTTAAAATCTCTATCCACAAGTCGCGCACGGACCCCCTGATAGGAAGATATTAGTACACTGTGATGATCACGTGGAATTTAGCACTAATACTTTTTTTAGCAGCATATATTACCTCGCAGAAGTCATTAGTTATTTGTCCAGAGAAAGCTTGTACTGACATTCGATACTCACGAATTAGACACTGGTCCAGAGTCTGATGTCTTCCTTCGCGTATCTGATCGCAAGCATTATTGGAGGGTCATCTCACAATGCCCTGGCGGCAGACGGGAAAAGGAGAACATGCTATCTTTAAAAAACTTACAGATCTCAGTGAAACCTTCAAGCTCAGTGGGGCTGTTTCTTGTAGTTTTCTCAATGTTGAAACACACCATGCATCTTGCTTCTTGGCTGCCTCACTTTCCTGGAAAAATTGAAATTTCTTTTTAAAAATGTAATCACGTCTGTCCTTAAAAACTTCCACACATGTAGCAGACTTTATATGCTTACTTACATACTTTACTGTCAGTATTTAAAAACAAGAGAAAATCCATCTCGCTCGAAAGAGCACCCAGAGGTCGTAGATGCAAACGCAATGACTCAGCTTGTACTATGGTGCAAAAAAGTGCAGCATTTAAAGGCTTCTCCGTGCAATTTATACGGGATGTTAGAATCTCCACAATGTGCTTTTCCCAAAGAATGATAGATATAAGTTAGTGTGACAACAGTACCACGACCTATAGGTACTTTTTGAACCCCAGGGAGCAAACAAAGAGTATGCTGAGCAATGATCATTGCATTGTTTCAGATTTTTCAAGTAGTGGTAACTTGTGATGGCCGAGGTATTAAAAGCAAAGCAATCCGATGCTGAACATTATTGCATTGATCAACTAAAATATGTTTCCACTGGCACCTAATGGGGTAGACTGTAGCCAAATAGTCAATGAAGTCGGTGAAAAACATGGGACATTAGGTTTCAAATCTAGCAGAGAGTCAGAGACAGAAAGGGTAGGTGATTTCTTCCTATCTGCCTAAAATTTGGTGGGTAGCAAGTACTTGCTGGAATAGTCAAGGTGCGAGCAAATTGGCTCAAACACCACCGTTGTAGAAAAGAATTATGTTTCTACTTGCCACATTTTGATTGTATGCCCATCGATCGAGTTTCTTACCCAGTAATAGCCTTCACACCCCCAGTCTAGTGGAAATAAGATGTGCTATCCTATATAGGCTTACTTCGTCCTCCACTAATATGATCTTATCCTGTTACTGGAGTCGAAGATGGTATGTTGGCTAGGCTTCCACCTTCTGAATACCGCATGTTTAATTCATGTTCTTTCTTTTCTCACAAGAGATATTAAGCAAATTAAAATCAATTATAATCAGAATTTTGTATCTTTCAGAGACCTATTCAGTATATTTGGGAAAGAAGTTACACACTCAGAGGAACTATGTGCTCACCAAAGCATCAATAATTTCTTCAACTGTGTCATGGCTGAAACATTTATTGAGAGTTTCAATCCTAAAGAAAGAGAAAAGATGGATTAGATTAAGCTATCAAATACAGATTGATCTGCAAGCAAGATCACACAAACTTGATAAGAATTTATTTTTATAAAAACGAAAGATGAAAGAACAAGACTAAATACAAAAACCAAAAGATCCATTCGAAACTATGACAAAAATTATCATGAACCACAAAGTTCTAAGAATGTACTGTTAAGTTTCAGAGAGCTGAAGTTTGGTCGTTGATGTATTTTATATAACTCAAGGAAAGCTAGTGCCACGACCAGTTTCTCTATAATGAAAAAAACAATTTCGCCACTTACAAATCTAAGTGAAGCTAAATATGAAGAGCTAATTGCAGGATTTTGTGTTTACTGAATTAAACAATTTACCAGAAATCACCATTTTGATTCCTCGAAGAAGAAAGTAAGAGATTGATTTGCAATTCTTTCTTTTGAGTAGTATGAAAGATGTTATGAAATGAGGACAAGTGTCTCATCCAATTAAACCTATAACTTGCTTTCCAACAGCAGGTAAGATATTGAAGCAAGGTTGCAGTGTGTCCATTTATGATTTCAATTAGCCAAGGGATTCTTTCTATGTTCTATAAGAAATGTGAACGAGATTCCCCGGAGATGTAGGTAGGGAATCGGCTGATTGGTGTGGTATATATGCTTGATTAACAACTAGAAAAGGTGTTTCAATCCAAAAGCAGCCCATAACACAAATTATTACCAGTCCACCCCCTTTCAAACTGTAGCAGGAACTAACATAATTATGGACATTCCATTTTACATGTTTACCAAGGATGACAGGTACCTGTGAAGTACGCTAGTTGGATCTGGATGGACAATCTCTCCACAATTTTCAAGAAGTCTTTCAATCACTGAGGGATCATCAGTCATCAATTTACCAAGTTGTTCCTCAATTAAGGGAAGCTTCTGAGAGGAGTGAAGAAGGCAGAGAAGAAGTTTTCAGAGCAATAGTCAAATAACCTAAGTAGGCTACGGGTACCTAGGTTCAAAACAAATTAAGCACAGGTATTAGACTTACTGTACTGTGTAAGTAGTCAGTAGCAAGCCCACAGTATATCATTTCTGCTCCATTGATCTTGTCTCCAGTTAGGGCCAGGTACTCTCCTGCAAATTGAAAACATTTAAATAGCGTCCAAGCTGATTTTTTTTTTCCTTCAGGCAGTAGCAAATCTCCAAACAGAGGAGAGACAGAGCGAAGCAGCATACTAAAGACATATTCCACTTGGAACCACAAATTAGTATAGCATAAGATAGATAGGGCTTACATGAGCTGACATGCGTGCATCAGGTTGCTTAACATTTCTATGCCATAGAATATGAAGTCATCAAAGAGTCAACCATGTAGATGCAGTGCTACATGATCTAGCATGAGTTATGAGTTATCGGTGATATCTAAAAATAAAAGGCTTGTAATCCACTAATTATAGTCCGCCACCATGTAAAGCTAAATATTAAATAGACAGAACCACATATTAACATCACCATATGAAGTTAAATTTAGATAAATAAATTTAAAAAAAGGCAGTCCAGACAAATTCTGAACAGAGGCAGGATTCAAAAACAGAATCTCCAAAATACACGAAACGGGAGGAGGAACACAAGCTTACTTCCAATGAGATAGGGAAAAATAAGATGAAGTAAAAAGAACATCACATTGACAAATATATTAATAACAAGCATATAAGAAGGGAAACGTCCAGATATGACATGCTTATTTTTTTCTCATAGAAGATAGGCATCTCCCCAGAGAAGAGGAGATCCAGTTTTTTTTCTTTTTGGGGGTGAGGGGGGATCAGAAAAGTAGTTTCCAAATTAGATAATTCATCACCAAAGACAATCAGCTACATGACATGATAGAAGTTACTGATGAATCCAGACCACAGCATGAGATCAGCAAAAGAATTTACCCAAATAACCAGGGAGGCGTGAAAGGTAAAATGACGCCCCAGCATCGGGATGGTAACCAATCAATGTTTCTGGTGTGGCAAGAACCTACATGATACAAGACCCAATACCCTTATAAGAACTGTGAAAAATCGATCTAATAGCACTTGAAACACCTAAACTATCACCTCGCGCACCGGCCAAATTTGATAGACCTCTTTGACTATTAAGTTCAATAAAACTTTTATTTTCCTGCACATTCCTTTAGTTCTTGAGAAATTTAAAATCATGTTATAGCATTTTTATTTTCCTGCACATTCCTTTAGTTCTTGAGAAATTTAAAATCATGTTATAGCATTTCAATAAGACCAAGATATCTTAACGTTTTCAGCACTTTAAATGCTAAGCCTCTGGTTATAAGCCATATATAGGGGAAATAAACAAGCTTCATCACGAAAAGTCAAAGATTTGATAATATAGAATTGAAATTACTATTTAATTTTTTGGTATAAAGAAATTTCATCAATATAGAGCATTAAGTTTAAGAGGATTAAAAGATGAATTTTATCAAATCAACTCGATATGAACTCATAAATAGATAATAACTAATGAGGCCAAAACAATCAATAAAAGAAAAGCAAGATAAGGGGCAGCGGAAAAATTTGCTGAATAAGTTTGTAGCACTAGGATTTGAACTTCTCCCTGAAGAGAGCTAATTCAGATTTAAAAGAACAGAAAGTTCATGATATGTGAAGTCACTAAGCTTTAGCGCACAAATGGAACTTCACATTACTTAGCAATGTAGTCTAGCAGTTCTTGAACTAGGAGAATTTATTCTGAACCATCAAATGAAAAACTAATCAAATAAAACATGACAAATATTTTCCATACAGTTTTCTCAGTTGCAACACGGAAAGTTCCAGGAATTGAGATGCCAGCCCCACCACCCATGGTAATTCCATTCAAAAGAGCAACCTGCATATGGCATCTGAGGATTAATATCTACACTTGGAAACCACATCCAGGGAGTATGACAAGTACTGAATATGCAATGACTGAATTCCTTTAACACGTAACTGAGGAGGTGAGAGCGCGAAGTAACTCAAATCAGAAAGTGCGCAAAAGGCTCTAATCGAAAAAAATATACAAAGAGATAAGGATGATAACTACTGACAAATGCACACCGGGTTTCTGAACCAGAAAAAAGACGTATATTATGATTTAAAAGACCATTATGGTTCCACCTTGTCAAAGCAAAAAGTGATCACATGATTTTAACAAAATAAACAACTTCCAAAATTGAGGAGATATTATTTCATGGGCAAAAAGGAACAGACAACGTATAGGTCTAAACAGGTGACCACTTTGTTGAGCATCAACAACAGCTTATCCCAAATCTTTCATTTCAGAAGTCAAAGAACACATCCGCAAGAGAACTATGGATGAACTAAGAAAATGGAGTTGAATATCTATGAATAATTTGGCAAGACACATCTAACGGTCTAACCTCTCTGAATACCTTTTTAATTCAGAAAGAAGTGATTGGCGTGATTAACTGTCGAGGTGCTGTCTTTGCAACAGCTATGTCACAGTAAGATGAGAGAGAATCCAATTAACAGAACCAAGCAATCTTCTAATAAATCCAGATATTTCTTTTGATAAAGATAAATCCAGATACTTCTAAAGGAGTATCCTTGACACTGTCAGCATAAAGTACAAAGGTGTTAAAATTTCAGTACGCACCGGCGAATGCAGGATGAAAATGTTGACTCACCATCTAATAAGTCTTACATATTTTTAGAAATCCCTAGGTTCCAGATACAGAAGCAAAATTTTATTATGTGGAAGTCTGGATGCTCAGTTGGATCACAACAGAAAAGACACGTAACTACAAAATTTATAAGACGCGGGCCTTTATAAGGTTTGGTAAATACAACAAAAATCCCTGATACATACATACGTGGCAGAAAACAGAAGAAAATTCAAGTCAACAGCTTCTTTTAGTATCTGATGTTTGAGCAATAGTGATACTTACATGTGGCTTCAAGAATGTGCCAACAACGTATATTTGGCGACATATCGTACAACAAAAATCTTTACAGTCTTGAAGATTCCCTGCATTCCTCCAATAAAAAATAATATTACACAACGGAGAAGATCAAGTTTTTCAAATTAAAATTAAGGTAAAAGAAAATTGGCAGCATGAAGATCCCTGCTGCATTTTTTAAATCAGTTCGGAATATCTTGATTGTTCCCCGGCATAAAAAGATGCAATACCCAACTCGCAAACAACAGAACATTGGGCTTAACTAGCTTAATTAAGATAATTTGCAATCTCAACAATCTCCTCACAACCCAATTATATGAATTTCACCTAAAGGTGTCTAACGGGCCGGGTTGACCCGTAACCGGACCGGCCCAGACCGGTAAAACCGGACCGGCCCGGTTCATAGGGGGCCGGGTGGGGCTGGGTAGGGGGGTTAGAGGGGGTTGGTCCGCTTATTTTTTTTTAACGGTTAACCGGATCGGTCAAACCCGGTCCATGTGAACAGTGCCGTATACCAGTTTAACCGGCCCGGCCCGGTACAACGGCTAAATTTTTTTTTTGTTTGCTTTTTTTAATTTTTTGAAAAAATTGAAATACATGTAACCCGGCCCGGCCCCTTAAACCCCTACCCGTACGGGTTACTTTTTACCCGGATTAACCCGAACCTGTTAACAATTAACCGGAACCAGCCCGTACCCCCAACCCGTCCGGTTCAAAAAAATATCTACTCGGCCCGGCCCACCCGTTAGACACCTTTAATTTCACCTGTGTTTACATACAGAAAGTTCCTCTAACCATGTATCCATATGAAACAGAATATGAACAAATTCACTATGAATTACATCACTCAAAACACGCACCATACCTTGTTTTAGTAAATTATAAAGAGTGACAATGTCACCCCCAGCAGAAAATGCCTTGCCACTTCCCTTCAAAGTTAAAGAATAGAGTGACTCAGTTATTACTCAGTAGATTTAACATATGTAATTTCCCCTTAAAATAATCCAGAAGAACAACAATAGGAGAAGCCATATAAAAATTCAAACAGTAATTTACTCAACAAATTACCTTCAATACCACGAATCCAATAGCAGGATCATCTTCCCAATTTTTGTACAGCTTCAGCAATCTATCCACCTAAACACAACAGTGTCAGGGAGATTTTATTATTATTATTATTATTTTTAAATCGAACTCTCACCAATAAGGTGAAAATTCAAATAGCCAACCAACTGGACTACTATGATTTCCCAGTATCATGGATAGTCATTCCAAGACCAAATCAACAGCAAATTCAACATAAAAACACGATTCTGATTTTAATAAAAAATCTAAAAATAGAGCAACCGATTTCAAAAATGGAGAAAACAGAAGTAAAAAGTAAAGGTGTTTAAAAGGCAGGAAACTAACAACTGAATAATTGAGAGCATTTAACACATGGGGTCTGTTAAGGATTGCTGTTCTCGAAAAAGCATTTCCCTCCACTAACACCTGAAAAATACAAACTCATATATTATAAACCAAATGGAAATTTAGATAAAGAATCATAAATTGGATTGACAAAAATTTTAAAAAATAAAATCAGAAGAACTGACAGTGCTTTCGGGTTCATCAACAAGGGCATTGCTAGAGACAGTGCAAAAGCTTCTGGAGTGAGAAACCAAGCGCGAATTCTGCAGTAAACGCCTCAAAATACTTGCTGATTTGAAGCTCTGCATATTTCTGTTTGGCTTCTTTTTGTCAAAGATTTTTCTTTATATTGGTAAAGTAGTAGTCTTTGTCTTTTCTTCGATACACAGCAAAATAAGAGATAGAATCACAGATTGCTTGTCAAAAACGGCTCACGTTCGACGTGACCATTAAATAGGAGCCAAGCCAAACCTCAGATTGCTTTTCTAGTTTTCTATATTAGTTTCATGTCGCACGTGCCATTTTTTAAGCAAAAATAAAATAAAACTCCATTGACAAGTGCAAAAAAGGCCGACAAATTGTCCATTCCTTCTGACCAGGTACTTCAACCCTGTATTTTGGGAGTCCGGAACCAAAATAATACAAAAAAAAACATTAAGAACGAAAATAAGTGGGGAAAAAAAATACATAACTATGTATAACGCCCAAGTACAGGGCGCTATACATTAACACATTAACACCGTTAATGTATAACGCCTTGTACTTGGGCGTTATACATAAAGCTGTATATGTTAGAATATAGCGCCCTTATACGCGGCGCTATACAACCTCCAATAATTCAACACTGTATAACGCCGCGTATATGGGCGTTATACATATATATAAAAAAATTCCGGGCAATCCATTTTCTATATAAAGAGGTCACAATTTCAGTATATTTCATTCAAAAAAATTTTAAACTCTTAAGCAGTGTTAATTTCAGTGTTAAATTCTCCAGCATTTTTTCATTATGTCTGAAGAGCGTAGAATGAGAGTTTCATTATATTGGGGGGGTGATGTTGTGATGGAGAATAACTCTATGAGCTACAGTTTACCTGCTCAATGTCATGTTAAATTGCCACTTACAATGGAGTACGATAAATTAATATCGTTGTTATGCAAAAAAATGAGTGTGAGGAAACGTTCAGTGATACTTAAAGTAACCGGAAGATATCCGTATTCCGTCACTCCGCAAGGGGTTGCTTTTTACTCGGAGTTTAACATCGACGATGATGAAACTTTGAGTGATTTTTTGAGGACTCCGGATGAATGCCGGGAATTTCTTATAATCACAATGTTGGAGATGTACGTGAAGGTCGAAGACGCTCCAAAAAACGAGGTTGTGCGTAGTAGAGATACCCCCAGTCATCGGGTGGTTATTCTGGGGCAGTTTTGGCCGGACAGGTTCCGGATGTAAGACTTTTCTTTGATTTAAATATATCACCGCCGGCCAATGAGCAGGGAGAAAATAATTTATATCCTACTTTCCAACATTCACAAGACGAGTGGTAAACTTCAATTTTAATTTGTGTTAATTATGTATATTTTTGGTGTAATGAATTTGTATTAACCCTCATATATTTAATAGGGGGTACCGGCCGGATATGAATTTTACAAGTGGCCCATCCGGTAGTCATCACCTAAGTGAAAACGTCCATCATGGAATTTCATCACATTACGACTTGTAAGTCAAGCGATATAGCTATATGAAAAGTATTTATTAATTTCAGTAGCTTATATTTTTGTTGGTTGTGCAGTGAAAACAAGCAAGTTGAACCACCCGTACTCACTCAATTGTCCGAAAATGACGTATTACATCAGGATCTGGCTGATGCACAGAGTGAGGAACATAACAGTGATTACGACAACAATGCCGATGAATCTGGAGATGAGACACCCTTTCCTTGTGAGGATGGTGATGACGAGGATGTAGCAGAAGGACCTGATTTGGAGAGAATCCCCCCTAGACAAAGAGTGTACGAATCCGAAGTGTCGTTTCATTTAAGGGAGATTCCTTACACTGATAACTTGCCAAGCGTGCCGAATGTGGAAGCTCTCACAAGGGATTTTGATGAAATCCGGGCAGCAATGTGGGATGAGTCTAGACCAACGGTGCTTGCAAAGGGGATGCTTTTCCCTGATAGAGCGCGCGTAAGCAGGGCTTGTAAAATGCACAACGTAAAAGAGTGTCGTGAAATGTAGGTATGTGAGTCAAGTCCGGTAGTATACAAGGTTGTTTGCCGCAGGTGGTTTTGGCCATGTAATTGGATG
>ML296296.1:0-20219 GCA_005239495.1 Nicotiana undulata
TAGTCTTGTCCGTGTCGGTTATATACATATATATATATATATACATACATAAGCATTGCATTGTGTTGGGATCGTATGATGGTGAGTTAAGGAACGATACTGAGAACTGAAAATTGAATAACTGAGATAACAAGCTAAGATAAATCACAGATAATGAGAAGGAAAACAAGTGATACATATGGTCAGTCTACAAAGAGAGGTTATGTGTAAGATCTGTTACATGTTTGTTGATACATGTCCTTATACTTGATGTATTTTCTCACATGATTCATTGCTCGACTTGTATCTTATTTCATTATGTACTGGACCTTAGTGAGTATATATCCTACCTCTCTTCACTACTCTTTACGAGTTTAGACGGGATACTCACTGGGTACATATTTGTTTATATGTACTCATGCTGTACTTTTTTTTTTCCTGCACTTGATTGTGCAGGTCTTGAGGCTGGTCCGTCTGGTCGTCCGCCTGCTGATAGGTACTGATCGCGGTGTCACTCCATACGGTGAGCTGTCTTCTTGGCGTCATCCTGACAGCACCTCTGGAGCCTTCTAGTTTCATTTTGCTCAGTCCCTTGTTCCAGACTGCGGCTTGTATATTTTTATATATGTATATTTTAGTTGTTGTATCTATGTAGCCGCCCGTTGACACTATGACACTAGTCCTGGCACACACTTGTAGTTGTCGGGGTTGTATATGTATTGGGCCTAGCTGTGGTTCAGCTTGTTTCTACGGCCTTACCCCATGTTGTTATTGTATTCCGCATTTTCATTGTTATTGTTGTTCGTCGGCTTGCCTAACCTCGCCGTTAGGCGCCATCATGACCTGGACCGGTTTTGGGTCGTGACAATAGCTGTCCTTGAAATGGACAACAACTGTCCAGGTATGCGACCACTATGCAGTCCGCATACCTGATTTGCGATCGGATAGTGGACCGCAAATCCGCGAAATTTTGGGAAATTATATCTTTTAAGTCCTGGGTTACTTTTTACTCAAAAAGGTCCGTTTTTAAGAATTTCTACAATTATAACAACACAGGGACCTATTCGGGCATTATTTTAGACATGAAACTTTACGGGTATTTACATCCTCCCCCACTTAAAATCATTTGTCCTCGAATAAGGATCGATGAATCATTTTGAAAACACAATATGTTAACCCCCAATTTTCACTAACTCCGATATTTTTTGAAAATTTTGCCTGAGTTTCCTTTGTAATTAGGCCTATCTACCTGTCAGAGAGCCCCCGAAACACATTGTTAACCTATTCCACACAGTTTCAATTACTTCATCAACTTACACATAATTCAGTTATCTCAACAAGTTGTATGTGATTCAATTACTTCAACATGCTATACATAATTCAGTTAATGCCACAAACTTGCATATCCTTCAACTATCACATGAGTTGCACATAATTTAACTATTCCACAATATACACAAATGTGGCACAAAATTGAGAAGTCATAATAGTAGGGAAATTAGGAGAGTGGAGTGTTCTTGCACAAAATTTGACACAAAGGTGTAATTGTTTAGAGGTGGCAGTTCTCACGACCACTACTAGACTTATTCAAACAAATGGGAATATTTCTCTTTCATTTCATTTTCCGCTTCCCACGTGGCTTCTTCGACTTGTTGACTTCGCCATAACACTTTAACCGAAGCAATCTCTTTGTTTCTCAATCTACGGACTTGCCTATCAAGAATAGCAACTGGAACCTCTTCATATGACAATTCTTCATTAATTTCAACAGTCTCAACCGACACAATGGCGGATGGATCCCCAATCACCTTCTTCAACATGGACACGTGAAACACTGGATGCACCAATGAAATTTCTGGGGGCAATTCCAGCCTATACGCTACCTACTCTATCCTTTGAGCGATCCAATATGGACCGACATAGGTTCTGAGGTGTGGGCTCAAAATTTGACTTTTTGGTTGACTTTGGGCTTTTGATTAAAGAATCGGCCTTTATCGATTGGGTTTGTTTTCTTTGGCATTATTTGATGTTCTTGAGTTGCTTTTGGCTAGTTTTGAGCCGTTCGAAGGCTGATACACACGAGATGACATTTTTAGAGTATTCTTTTTCTTGCTCAGTATTGTTTTGGCTTGTTTGAGGTAATAATCCTATCTAATCTTGGTTGAGGCACTAGTTTCCAGAATAATTTGTGATAGTAACATGCTATTGGTGCACATATGTTTGGGGTTTGAACCCATGTGCGAGCACCGGGGTATTTATCCATGCTTGGGGTAATGCTTAGGCTATGATATGCCTAGCGTTGATTGTTATGATTTAAGATATAATGTTTCTCATATTTGTATCATTGTTGTGAACTATTGGAGCTAGGTTTGAGGTTACGAATAGGCTAATTCCCTGAATAAACTTGTTAATTACTATTTATGTGATAAATTACTGATTTGAGCTATGATAGCACACATTACATATGCCTACACTTTAGCATGTAATTATACCAGTCCACAAGCATGAAATCTAATATGTATCCATCATATACATGTGTTCTTGTATACTTGCTTCTATGTGATATGATTTGGATTGGATGCCTGTGACCACGCCAGGAGGATTGTGTTGATATGCCTGTTACCACGCTGGGCGGCTTGTGTTGTTATGCATGTTACCACGCTGGGCGGCTTGTGTTGTTATGCCTGTGACCATGCCGGGCGCATTGTGATATGAGCACGTGAGTTGTCTGTGCAACATGTGAGTTGTTTGTGCAGATCCAGATATTGATATTATAGCATGTGAGTTGTCTGTGCAGCACGTGAGTTCTCCATGCGGTTGATGTTATTAGTGCGTGAGTTGTCCGTGCGTCGTGTGGATACGAATCCATCCACCTAGGGTCATCCTCTTATGTTTCTCACTTGATGGTGTACGCGTGGAGTGTGAGAAACCGATAGGTTTCTGGTTGATGTGAGATTTGGGAGAGTTGGTTACTATATTTGGATCCAGTTGCACGCTGCAACGGAATGATATTTGGTTATTGCATTTCATATTTACTTACAATTTCCTTGACTATTACCTGATTTACCTGCATAACTTCCTTATATACTGGATTGTTGATGTTTAGCTTAAAGTATATATATTTTTATGTATATTGCATCATATTTTACTTTTGTTTCATGAATTTTAGATGTTAATTGTGATGATTTACATTAATTTGAAGTGTTTTTATGTGTAGGAATGATTTGGGAGCAATTGGGGGCAAAACGCGCAAAATTAGAGCCAAAACGCACATAACCGGACAAATTGGGATTTTGGGCGCCACAGGCAGCGCCTGGCGCCACCTGTGGCGCTGGAGACAGTATTGAATTTCAAGGCAGCGCCCTGTTGGGTGCCCGACGCTACTCAGGGCTCCGGTGACACGAATTTTACCTATTTTGCCCGGGACATAGTTTATTCGACCCTAGACCTACCCAACACGTATAAAAGCAAGACTAAACACAATTTTGAGGAGGTTGACGCCACATTGGAGGAAAAACACACACGGGATCGGAAGCGGAGAATTCTCAGTTTTCTTCATCTTTTTCTAGTATTTACAATTGATTCAACACCTATGCAATTGCTTGATTATACCATGAGTGGCTAAAACCCATTGTTCTGGGGTTGTGATTTAGCCATGAATATTGTTGTTTGACATTAGCTTAATCTTGATTATAATTCACTCAATATATGGTTAGCTCTTAAATTCTGTGTTTAATTACTTAATTGTCTGGCCAGCAGTTAGGTTATATATACTATCTATGCTATGCTTGGGAAAGCCGTGTATAGATTAGAGAAGAATTGAAGAGAGTGTGATCTTAATCCTTCACAGGAACGGATTTGTGGTTAGGATAGGAATATACATAGTCAACATGCTTAATTAAATATCGTAAGCTTAATGCGTTCTAATTGATTCATTGCATAGGAATATAGGCGTTAATCTATTGAGATTAGGAGAGTAGTGCATCGGGAGAAGGCTATGAGAGCAATTATCGATTAACTAGCAACCATGAGTGAGTTATATGAAAGGGAAAGCTAATTATAACACAATACAAATGGTGAATCGATCACAACCCTGGAATATTTGTCTCTACTGAATACAAACAATCAACGTGTTACTTGATAATTAGTTATTTCTTAGAATCGTAGTATAATATAGTTACAATTTTAGTGATTTAGTGAGTAGTTTATACAAGTCTCTATGGTTTCGACACTCAACTTATCATTATATTACTTGTACGACCACGTATACTTGCCTGTGAGTTTGGGAGCAAAAGTTTATTGGCGCCGTTGCCGGGGACTTGAATATAGACTACTTTCTAGTTTTTGCTTTAATTGCTTATTTCGTCTAGTCTAACGCTACTTGATTGTTGCTCTAATCTCAGGAACTTTGATTGAATGCGTAGGGTCAGAAGACAGGACAGACTCGACGTCTTTGACCCCGAACCTGAGAGAACATTTCACATGAGTTTGAGGGAAGCAAGGGATACAAATGATATTCAGGCACTCGTTCAATTTCCTATGGAGATGGCAGAGGAGCAACATATGGCTGTTCAGGAGGTAGCAATGCCCAGTATTGCTAATGTTACCTCCAGCATCGTGAAGCCCAGAATCACTAGACACTTTGAGCTGAAATAGAGCATGATCCAACTACTTCATGCAAACAGGCAGTTTATGGGTCTTCCACATGAGGATCCACAACAGCACATTCTGAACTTCTTGGAGATTAGTGATACTTATATCACTAACGGGGTCACTCTAGGTTATGTGAGGCTCACACTTATTCCATTCTCTCTATTGGACGAAGCTAAGCGATGGCTAAAGGCAGAACCAACTAATTTCATTACATCATGGAATAATTTAGCAAGAAAATTTCTGGCAAGGTTCTTCCCTTCAGGCAAAACTGCAAAGATCAGAAGTGAGATAGTTGTCTTTAAACAGAAAGCGGGAGAATCTTTATATTGAGCATGGGAAAGGTTCAAGGGGCTACTGAGAGACTGTCCTCATCACAATCGGACGAACGAAGTGTTAGCTCATAGTTTCATAGAGGGGCTCCATCCCCAAACAAAGATTGTGGTAGATGCTGCAGCGGGGGGCAAGTATTGGAGAAAAGCTTTGATGAAATTTATGCATTATTGAACAAATTCTCCAAAAGCAATCCAGACTAGAAAGGAGAGATGGGCAGGAACATGGTCCAAAAGTCACCAGGGGTCCTTGAATTAGATGTTTTCTCAGCATTATCAACACAGATCTCTACACTGACTAACCAAGTCAATCAGATGACGTGTGATCATTAACAAGCAACAGGTTCAACCAGTGCAACAGGTTCAACCAGTGCAACAGGTTCAGGTATTTTTTGAAGTATGTGGAGAGGGTAACCCGAGTGACTTGTGCCCAGCTAATCCAGAGTCTATCTGCTTTGTGGGTAATGTAATCATAGGGGTCAAGAAAATCAATGTGGGAACACTTATAATCGCAACTGGAGAAACCACCCAAACTTCTCTTGGGTGGAAATCAAGGCACTCAAAATCAATACAGGCCTCAAGTACTTCAACAACATTACAGACCACCTCAGGCTGAAAAACCAGCTAGCCTTGAGGAGATGATGAAAAAAATGATGGCCGACCAGCAAGCTTTCAGTCATAAATTAAGGGATGGTCAGCAGGCCCAAGCAGTAGCAATGAAAAATTTGGAACGCCAAATGGGACAACTTGCTAGTACCCAAAATACCCGACCAGTGGGAGCTCTTCCAAGTGACACTGAAGCTAATCCTAAATAATCTGTTAATGTCGTATCATTGAGGTACGGGAGGCAATTAGAAGAGGTTTAGTCCAAGAAGAGATATCAGGTAACTTTTAATGAGAGGCTAGCCACTATAGAATCAACACCATACAATTCAAAAGAATCAGAAAAGCCAGCTGAAGAGGCGGTGGCTGAGCAACCCCCACCATTGGTTACAAGGTCACCCCCTCCGTTCCCTCAAAGGTTGCAAAACGTGAAAGATAATGCCGCATACAAAAAGTTCCTTGATCTTTTGAAGTAGGTGCAAATCAACATTCCATTGGTAGACATTTTGCAGGAAGTGCCCAAATATGCTAAATACATCAAGGACATTGTGGCCAATAAAAGGAGGCTGACTGAGTTTTAAACCGTGGCACTCACTGAGGAATGTAGCTCCAGAATTCAAAGCAAGCTACCTTAGAAATTAAAGGATACAGGTAGTTTTACTATCCAAATCTCAATTGGTAAGCACGCAATCGGGCAAGCTTTGGGTGATCTTGGGGAGAGCATTAATTTGATGCCGCTATCTGTGTTCAAGAAGTTAAGGTTGGGTGAGCCACGCCCAACAACGGTGATTTTACAATTGGATAATCGCTCCATTTCTTATCTTGAATGAGTGATTGAAGATGTTCTAGTTCAAGTGGGCTCTTTCATATTCCTTGCTGATTTCATTATCTTGGATTATGAGCTCGACCAGGAAGTCCCATTTATTTTGGGCGTCCCTTCTTAGCCACGGGCTGAGATATTATTGATGTGTGTGAAGGGAAGATGACGATGAGAGTTGGTGATCGCGTGGAGGTATTTAATGTTTATAAGGAACTCAAATTACCAGCCCATTATGAAGAGTTATCCATGATTACTGTGGTGGAAAGCAAGGCTACATCAATGGTTTCTTATATGAGTCATGTTGACCTTCTTGAGCGAGTTTTGGTTGGGGATGAAGAAGATAGTGAAAATGAAACGATGGGACAAATTGAGCAAGTGCTTGAAATATCCTGCAATTATATCCACGGGCTAGGAAAATTTGAGGAGCTGAACAAGCCTGTTACTCTGACCCTTCCTAAGCCATCTATTGAGGAAGCTCCAAAGCTAGAACTTAAGCCTCTTCCAGCACATCTACACTATGCTTATTTGGAGAACTCTGAGACATGTTTTACCTTTCTTCCCAAACCGCATTACTCCCTTCATGGGAGACACCTTCAAAAATACCCAATCATCTACTTGAAACTCCAAATCTCTACGACGAACGTCCGCATAGGATTTCTGACGACTCTGAGCAGTTTTCATCCTCTCCTGAATGACTCTAACTTTTTCCATAGCTTGATGCACAAGATCCGGTCCTAACAGTTCCGCCTCACCAACCTCGAACCATCCAATCAGAGACCTACACCTCCTTACGTACAATGCCTCAAATGGGGCCAGCTGAATACTAGCATGGAAGTTGTTATTGTTAAAAAATTCTATAAGTGGCAAGTGATCATCCCAGCTACCCTATAAATCTAATACACAAGCTCGTAGAATATCTTCAAGCGTATGAATAGTCCGCTCCGCCTGGACGTCCATCTGCGGGTGGAAAGCTGTGCTGAGAATTTCCTGCGTACCCAATCCTTGCTGAAATTTCTTCTAAAAGTTAGCTGTGAACTGGGCCCCTCGATCCGAGATAATAGAAACTGGAGTTCCATGAAGTCTTACTATTTCTTTGAGATACAACTGAGCGTACTGTTCTGCAGTATCGGTGGACTTGACTGGCAAGAAATGCGCCGACTTCGTGAGTCGATCCACTATTACCCAAATTGAGTCGAACTTGCGCTGAGTGCGGGGTAATCCTACCATGAAGTCCATATTGATCATTTCCTATTTCCACATCGGTATTTCCATAAGCTGCATGAACCCACCGGGCCTCTGATGCTCGGCCTTCACTTGCTGACAATTCAGACACCTAGCCACAAAGTCCGCCACACCCCTCTTCATACCATTCCACCAGAAAATCTCCTTGAGATCGCGGTACATTTTCGTAAAACCTGGGTGCACAGAATACCTAGAGTTGTGAGCCTCTGCCATAACTCTCTCCCGAAGATTATCCACATACGGAACACATAACCTCCATTGGCACCACAAAATACCGTCATCATTGCCGAGTGAAAATGCTAAAGTCTTGTGATTCAAAATTGCTTCCCTCAACTGTGCCAAAGCTGGATCCCTGAATTGCTTTACTTTGACTTCCACTACAAGTGAAGACTCCGCTCCATTACGCACCATGATATTCCCCTCATCTGAGGCCGAAAGACAGACCCCTAGACTGGCCAACTGATAAACCTCCTGAGCCAAAGGCCTCTAACCTGCTTCCAAATGTGCCAAGCTACCCAAGGATTTCCGACTGAGAGCGTCGGTTACCACATTCACCTTTCCTGGATGGTACAAAATATTCATATCATAATCCTTGAGCAGTTCTAACCACCTCCTCTGCCTTAAGTTCAACTCCTTCTATTTGAATAAATACTGAAGACTCTTGTGGTTTGTGAACACGTCCGCATAGACCCCATAAAGATAATGCCGCCAGATCTTCAATGCAAACACAACCGCCGCGAGCTCCAAATCATGCGTCGGGTAATTATTCTCATGATTCTTGAGCTGTCTCGAAGCATACGCTATAACCTTACCACATTGCATCAACACACACCCCAAACCAACCCTCGAAGCATCGTAACAAACCATGAATCCATCTGTACCTTCTAGTAAGGTCAACATCGGCGCCGAAGTCAATCTTGATTTCAATTCCTGAAAACTCTTTTCACAAGCATCAGACCACTGAAACTTAACTACTTTCTACGTCAGCTTAGTCAATAGGGAGGCGAGAGTAGAGAATCCCTCCACAAATCTTCGATAATATCCAGCCAAACCCAAGATACTGCGAATCTCTATCGAGGTCGTTGGCCTAGGCCAATCCTTCACTGCTGCTATCTTTTGGGGATCAACCTGAATCCCTTCCCTAGAAACAACATGGCCCAAAAAGGTAACTGATTCTAGCCAAAATGCACATTTTGAAAACTTTGCATACAATTGGTGCTGATAGAGAGTCTGCAGAATTGCCCTAGGGTGATTAGCATGATCTTCCTGACTTCGCGAATAAACAAGGATATCATCAATGAAGACTATCACAAAAGAGTCAAGGAACGGTTTGAAAACCCGATTCATAAGATCTATAAAAGTTGCGGGGCCTTGGTTAGCCCAAAGGACATTACCAAAAATTCAAAGTACCCATAATAAGTCCTGAAGGCGGTCTTAGGGATATCCTGCTCCCTGATCTTTAACTGGTGATACCCGGACCGCAAAACAATCTTGGAGAAGAACCTAGCACCTTGCAATTGGTCGAATAAATCATCTATCTGAGGCAATGGGTATTTGTTTTTAATGGTGACCTTGTTGAGCTGCCGATAATCAATACACATCCGAAGCAACCCATTCTTCTTCTTGACAAAGAGAACCGGTGCGCCTCAAGACGACACACTTGGCCGAATGAAACCCTTTTCTAACAGATCTTTCAATTGTTCTTTTAACTCTCTCAATTATGCCGACGCCATCCTGTAAGGTGGAATAGATATTAGTTGCGTATCTGGCAATACATCAATTCCGAAATCGATCTCTATATTTGGTGGAACCCTAGGAAGCTCATCCGAAAATACTTTAAGAAATTCATTCACAACCATCACGGACTCGGGAGCAGGCACCTCTGAAATGGTGTCCGCAACCCGGACCAAATGATAGATGCATCCCTTCCTGATCATCTTGGAGGCCTTAAGATAGAAAATTAACCTACCCCTCGGCACAACATCATTCCCTTTCCAGTCAATAACTGGTTCATTAGGAAACTCGAGCCTCATAATTTTGGTTCGGCAGTCGAGTTTAGCAAAGCACGAGTATAGCCAATCCATCCCCATTATAACATCAAAATCTACCATTCCTAGCTCAATCAGATCGACCATGGTATCTCGACCACACACCGTGACAACACAATTCCTATAGACTCGCGCGGCCGTAATAGAACCACCAACCGGAGTCGACACTGAGAACGACTCATGAAGCTGTTCTGGTTCTATCCCAAAAATCGAAGCAATAAATGGAGTAACATATGATAATGAAGATCCGGGATCAATAAGAGCATAAACATCATGTGTTTGAACAGTCAGAATACCTGTGACAACATCTGGAGAAGCCTCAACACTATGGTGACCACTCAAAGCATAGAACCGGCTGGGTGCCCCTTGACCCTGTGCTCTACCCCTAGCTGCACCACGCCCTGCTGGTGCTAGGGGCGTGTTGAAGACATAGCAGCTGACGAACTGGATGGTTGAGCAGTACCCCTACCTGTGCCCTGACTGGGTGCACGACATTCTCGCTGAACATGGCCTCTCACTCCGCATCTATAGCATACCGGGATATCTAAGTAACAATTCTCAGAATGAAACCTCCCACACTTAGGGCATGGGGCCCTCCGCTGCTGCTGGAACCTCCCACCTGAACGACCCGAGTGATGGAACCTCCTGCTATCTGAACCGGGCCCCAAGTGACTTCCCTGCTTATAACTGTGCCCTGATGGCAGTGCACTGGCTGAGGACTGGGCATAGGACTAAGATGGCCCTGATGACCCTCTCCCAAGGGCTGATCTCACACCTGCAACTGAACTCCCAGGGTTGCCCGCTGACCGGGCCCTACTACTACTCTCTCTCCATTCTTATCTTCAATTTCTGAGCCTCCGTATCCTGGGCGAATCCCACAATCTTCCCATAGTTCATATCTGAGTGCAAAGCAGCTGTAGCAGCCTCATTGATAACCAAAGGACCAAGGCCCTGAACAAACCGACGAACTCTGGCCTCTATAGTCGGCATCATGTGGAGAGCATATTTGGACAAGAGTACGAACTCCATATGATACTCCCACACGCTCATGTTGCCCTACTTAAGGACCTGAAACTCTACAGCACGGGCTGCCCTAGTCTCGGCAGGCAAGAAATGATCCATAAAAGCATCTACAAATTCATCCCACCTCGCCGTAGGGCTCCCCTCTCTAAGGAAACTCTCCCACATCTCGAACCATGAATATTCCGCTCCCTTCAACCGATAGGAAGCTAACTCAACTCCCTCTGTCTCAGTAGCCCTCAGAACTCGAAGGGTCTTGTACATCTCGTCTATAAACTCTTGAGGATCGGTCTCTGCGTCAGTGCCTGTGAACTCTGGAGGGGCTAACCGTAGGAACTGGTTGACCCTGGAACCTGAAGAATCCCCTTGCTCGCTAGAGGATGCAGGGGCAACATGCGATCTTTGGGCCTGGGAGGCCACTAGCTGAGTCAACATCTGAATAGCTCCCCTGAGGTCCCCATAAGATATACCGGGACCGGACGCTGGGACTGAGGAAGGATCAGGAACATCAGCGGGAGGGACCGTGGCACCCTCCGCTGGAGCAGGAATTGGAACAGTCTGGCCAGGAACGGAGGAGTCATGCTGATTCATGGTCGGGGAATCATTCTCACCCGCACCATTAGATAAGGAATTTATGACCACTCCTGGGGTGGCATTGGCCTCTAGGCCGAGTCGGGCTCTCTTCTTGGGCGCCATTTACTGAAAATTGGAACATCACACGAGTTAGAGATAGACAACCTCACCTCTCACCACATCACACGATATAGAATAGCAATAAATGGGTACTTTCCTAAATGTCCATGCAGCCCCCTAATTATAGATGTGGTCGACAACATACCGATAAGAAGGGCTCTACTAGACCCGGCTACCAGACATCTTAGGACACTTTTAGAACCTTAGGCTCTGATACCAAGTTTGTCACGCCCCAAAATCGAGGGACGAGATCGACGCCTAACCGGATGATCCCGGTCAAGCGGACCTGGTTTGCCTTTCCTACCCAACGCGTTGCCCCGTGTCTATAATATACATTGTTCCATAAGAATTAGACAATTTAAATTCAAAGTACGATTTACAACATAAGTTCATTTCCTCTTTTAACTTTCAACATTTGATAATCCAAAAAAACAACATATATAATACATACAACTTTTCCAATACGGACCACGATTTCGACCGAACACAACTACTGCCCAAAATACATATATACAACCCACACAGTGTCTACGGAGCCTCTAAGAGTACTAGGAGGTTTACATAAGCTTGCCGGCAACAAGGCCCCGGCTATACCTTTAATGACACAACATATGCAAACTGAAGATGATATAGACTACACACGGCCCCGAGAGGAAGTGGGGCTCACCAAGACTGCTGAAAATATGGAGAGAAGGCACTACTATCGGCGGTCGGAGATACCTGCTATGGATCCACCTACATTCATATAAAAGATATAGCGCCCCCGGTAAAAGGGACGTTAGTACCATTGAATTGTACTAGTATGTATAAACAAACTTCACTCTAAGTAGAATCAAACAGTGCACAGATAGGAGACAGCCAGAGAAACCAAACAATTAGTGCACAAAAACACAGAAAACACCATATAAGTTTCACTGTTCTTTATTTCAATCATTCTCCTGTTGCGGCACGCAACCCGATCCCACCGTACAATCATATTCCACCCTTATTTCTTCTCATCATTCCACCCTTATTTCTTCTGTTGCGGCGCGCAACCCGATCCCACCTTACAATCACATTCCGCCCTTATTACTTCTCAACATATCATCCTTATTCCACCTGTTGCGGCGCGTAACCCGATCCCGCCTTATAACAACATTCATAGCATCAACAAACGACAATTCAATCACAAGGATTTCTATCATCAAGATTATAAATCCATAACGACCAAACAACCATGTGAAATCAAGGGCACAATAACCTTTACCAAACAGTGAGTCGTGTACGATATGCCACAATCATTTAGCTTAATTGAATCAATCCACATTTTCCTTTCCATCATTTGCTACACAACCTTTATCACTTTGATACATTCGGCAATTGGGTTAGTTATCATTTAATTCATTTAGTAGCACTTCCTTTCATACCGAATATTCAAACATATAACGAGTTTGCACATGATAGAGTAAATACAAAGAATCATAGTTCACAATCCCACATAGCATGGTGTTATGGAAATAAACTAAGGCATTCAGATAACATAACGCTTCATCTCATCACAATAGGACATCCAATTCAAATACAATCAACCAGGAATACATACCACATGCTCAGACACCAACAAGGCAACTCCACAAAGATTAAAGTTAGCCATACATACCTTGAGTCAGAATTTCCCTTTAATATCTATTCTCAAACCACCGGACCTTCCAACGCCTTCAATCTAATTTACAAGATGACATGTTTAAACATAGAATTAGAAATCATGACTCATTTGAGCATTTTATCAACCACTATGTGATCCCTTAGATTAACTAAACCATTTTTAGTGAAAGATTACTCTAACTTGCTTCCCTTTACTAGGTTATGAAAGATTATTCACATGCATGCAAGGTATCAACTTTCATTCTCAAGAACCAACCTATGTGTGTTCCGTTCTAACTAAAATATGAGAATTTGGGGAAATGGGGTGAAGACTTACCTTTTACGATGAAAAAGATGATGACTACTCGATAAACTTCCAGGCCTGAGTAGAGATGGAGGACCAATTTGGGGAAGATGAGGACTTCTCTCTCTAGAACCCACTCTCACTTCTCTCTATTTTAGTCATATAGGTGTTAAAAATGAAGGGGAGGGGTGTTTTATTAAACTAGGGGTCGGGTTTTAAAATCAGAAACTAGAAGTTTTGTCCTTAAAATCAAAAATTAAGGACAAGTAGTCCTGAACTTAGACTTACAAGCTCATAAATCAAGGACAGTTAGTCCTGAACTTACAGTAACAAGCTCATAGGTTAAGGACACTTGGTCCTGAACTTACAGTAACAAGGTCATAAGTTAAGGACACTTGGTCCTAAAGTTATAGTTGGAAGTTCAAAAATTAAGGACATGTAGTCCTGACCTTAGAGTTACAAGTTCAAAAGTTAACGACACTTAGTCTTGAACTTAGACTTACGAGCTCAAAAGTTAAGGACACTTGGTCCTTAACTCAGAGTTACAAGCTCAAAAATGTAGGACATTTAATCCTGAACTTAGAGTTGGAAGCTCAATACACTTAGTACTGAATTTAAAATTATTCAAGACACAAATGTAAGCAATTAAGAAATAATGAATACATTTAGGTACTTACACTTTTTTGCGACCTTTCCTTTTCTCCACCAATGAATTTCTTCAATAACCTTTCATCATCTTTGGCATAATGAAAAATACATGTAAAGTATATTTGATTTTATCCAGCCCGTATACTCGGTAGTATTTTCATTGTGTGCCATCGGTGTTCCTCTTTTGATTTTCTGTTCAAAAGGAGATTACAATTGCCAACTAAGCTTCTTATTCCTTTTCTCTCGATCAAACGCTTCTTCAACATTTCCTTCAACATCCATAGACAAACCCTCATCAATGCTGATTTGTGTAGTCGGAGGAGTAGGAGTAGGAATAGCAAATTATGGACCATCAAAACCAATACTATCTCTCTTCCTTTTCCTAGTATATTGGTTAACAACTTCGTTTTTGTTTTGCTCTGCAATCAACACCACATATACATTAGTTTGTTGCAAGCCCTCAATTCTAGGACATATTGTCAAATGAAGAGACAAACTAGGACATAATTTTTGAAATGTTTTTACAATTTGAAGTATGAATCTAATATTAAGGACACAATTCACCAAATTATTCTTAACTTCTGGAATTTCACTTGAAGAAATGAACTTATTACCTGTGTTGGCCACGCCGCCTTCTTGTATTTCTTTACAGACAATGGAGTTGGCATATTGATCGCGTTGTCTTTATCTTGCAAATGTTCTCCATGTTCTTCACTTGCAAGTTCACAAGATTCTGCAAATATTTACAAGTGCTAATAAAATTAGTACTTGTTCCTAATCTTTGATTAAAATAAAGATGTATAAGCTGAAAAAAACTCTGTCTAACCTTTTGCAACTGTCAAGATCATGCCAGTTAAATCATTATCTTGACTAGCATTATTATGACTTCCAATATTGTCTGTAAGAGAGAGAGGTGTACAAATATCATATGTTCTATCTATACATCTGCAAACAATCTCACTTATGCTTGTTCCTTGGGTATTTTCTATGTCTTGAGATTGTCCTCCACTTCTCTCTTTTGAAATTTCATCTTGAGATTGCACTCCATCTTCGTTCCTTGCAGCTTCAAAAGATTCTGTAACATTTACAATTAATACTTGTTACTGAGAGTTTACTAAAACTAACATTCAACAAATCATGAAAATTCCATCTAACCTTGATTAGCATCATTTGATTTCCAAATTTCTCTTTAAGGGAGAGAGGTGTAGATAGATCGTATATTCCTTCTACACATTTGCATACAATCTCACTTATACTTGTTCCCAATGGATTTTCTACATCCTGAGTTGCACTCTAGATTTACAAATTATTTCTGTTACACTTGTCTCTTTTGGATTTTCCTGATCTTGACATTTCACTCCATCTTGAACTTCCACTCCATCAAAAGATTTTAGGCACATTTGTAAGCACAAAAAGGTTTATATTTATTACGCTATTGAATATAAATTTACAATAACAACAAATTCGAAAACTCTATCTAACCTTTCCCAATTTCGATGTCCATATTGGTTTCATCTTCTAGATGCACATCTCTATAATCGCTTTAATACAATCTTCTACATGCACATCTGCATCATCACATTGATCATCAACTGCATCTTTGCGCTCTTTGTTCCTTTCACGAGGTTTCTCAAGAAGCTTCAATAAAGTATCAACCTTTGACCCTTGGTTTTCTTTAAAGCATGTGAGATAATATTTAAAATAAGAATCAGAATGTTAGCTGCTTATAAGTTACGGACACTTAGTATTTAACTTAGAGGTACAAGCACAGAAATTAGGACAAGTGTTCCTGAACTTAGAGTTTCAAGTTCAAAAAATAAGGACATGTAGTCCTGAACTTAGAGTTACAAGTTAAAAAGTTAAAAAGTTAAGGACATGTAGTCCTGAACTTAGAGTTACAAGCTAAAAAGTTAAGGACATGTAGTCCTGAACTTAGAGTTACAAGTTAAAAAGTTAAGGACATGTAGTCATAAACTTAGAGTTACAAGCTCAAAAATTAAGGACACTTAGTCCTGAACTTAGAGTTACAACTTGAAAAATTAAGGACACTTAGTCCTGAACTTAGAGTTAGAAGCTCAAAAAATAAGGACACGTAGTCCTGAACTTAGAGTTACAAGTTCAAACGTTAAGGATAGGAAGTCCTAAACTTAGAGTTACAAGCTCAAAAATTAAGGACAATTAGTCCTGAACTTAGAGTTACAAGCACAGAAACTAAGGAGATCTAGACCTGAATTTAAATTTAGAAGCTCAGAAATTAAACACTTGTTACCTTGATGTCATTTTGAATCCTTTTTTCTTTCTTTTCTGATTTGATGTATTCTAGCACTTTATGCATGCATATCCTTTTTGAACTTCTCCGATAATCTCTGAATCAAAAACCATAAAAACAAAAAAGTCTCTAAAGCAAAAATAAGCAAATAAAAAACTAATGGTATTCAAAGATAGAAAACCTACGTTAACAATTTCCTTAAGCAAGACTTCATCAAATTGTGTTGAAGGCATTGGACTTTGATCTTGAGATAATGGCACATGCACATTAGCGGGCTCCGCATCTTCTTCAGAATAAAGAAATGGTACTATCTCGAGCAACTGAAACACTCATTATATAAGGGAAAAACGTAAGTATTTAGAACCAAAACACATAAAAAAAAAGATATCTAGTAATCCTATTAACTTACTTTTTTATTATGGAAGTAGTTTTTACATAGGATGTCATAATGTGGTGATTTTATATCTGAATAACATAGCATCCGAGGGAACCCACATTCTCTGAAGTTCACAAACATTTTTTTTGAAAAATAGGGAATACTTCCATAATCCAAACACAGAAGGCGAAAGGGAAGCCAAGTATAGTATAACTGTCCTTATCTTTATCTTTCTCTTTCTCTCTTTCATTGGGCTTCAAGCAACTCTTCGATGATTTGAGTAACTTTTCATAACAAAAAGAAGCCTAATTGAAAGAAGGGCAGAGTTCATCGTCATCTATGATTTTCGTTACCCGCTCAGACACATTACGAGTCTTGCACTTCCCCATTAACACGGATTTAACAAAATAAATTATTGCCAACTTCACTGCATCATCATGACTGCCTACAAATGACGCAGCTGTACCATATGGGTGACTAGTAATAAAATGCTACAAATCACCTAACTCGATTCTATCCTTTCTAGAGAAGTAGACTTTCGAAAGCCAATTATCTCTTTCACTCAAAACTTTGAAGTCCACTGAAGAAGAACATTTCAACCTAGTAATTATCGGGAACGCTTCACGTGTAAACTTCACTACATGATAAAAAACCTTGAATGTCATTGAATTTGGGTCATTGCTTATAATTTCCGAAAGCAACGCACAATGGATAAGTTTTCCACAGAACTTCACACCTTCTAATGGGAAAAAGTTTCCGTAAACACCATCTCGCAACTTCTTCCATTGCGTGTTCGACAAGAAATATTTTATTATTTCCTTATACTGAAAATCTCCTTTTCAATAGCTCATCAAATTACGCCAATCATCAAACTCGAAAACACGATCTCCTTCCATTAGCACACCACAAAGAAGAAAATAGAACGTAAATATTAAGACTATTTTTCTGAAATGTCCTTAATATTTAAACTAAAAAACTAAAATTCAGGACCTAATTAGATGTATCTTTAATAGAGGCACAATTAACTAAAATTCCTAAACACAGTTAGCTTACAAATTCAAAATTCTCTATGACTTTTCTCTGATTGCATATTACACAATCAATATGTTGATTGAACCACAAACACATTTCAATGCCAAAAGGTTCTCAATATCTTGTAAGCACGTAACTTTTGACCCGCACATTAGAATTATCTTTAATAGTCTTAGTATTTTTAGAATATTTATTTAAGTTTATTTCTATAGGATTTCACTTTATTATTAATTTTAATTCTATTTTTAAAGAACAAAAATTGAAAAATACAAAATAGTATCATATAGTTTGCCTTAGTTATTTGGAATTGATTTTATATTTAATAGTATTTTAAATTATTTTAAAGAAAAAGGAATAAGTTCCTTAGTTGTTGGACTTTAAGAGTTTAAAACTCCAAATTTGGAGCCCAAATTCGAATGCTCTTGAGCCTAAATCTGGGCAGCCCCCCCCCTAGCCCACACCACTACCCCACGATCCATTAAACCCACTGAACCGACCCGCCCCAGCATCCTTTAAATCCTAGCCCTTCATCCTTCCCCATCCAACGACCCACATTCTCCAGCCCCAACATATATAAAATTAATCTCCCACAAGCCCTAATCCCATTAACCCTAGAGACTGCCGTATCCACCCCCTCATTTCTTTTATTGTTGCCGCACCCCACGCCCAAACTCGCCAGACTCGGGCGAGTCTCACCCAAACTCACTCACATGGTCCCCTCATCTCTCCCCAACCCTAACGGATTTCTAACAAAGAATATTCTCAATCATCTCGTACCCTCTTCACTCGCCCGTTTGTAAGCAAAGTCACGCCATGGAAATCTCTAGAAGGCGTGTGCTGGATGAGTGAAAGGCGTCAGATCGATTTCGCTTAATCCGAGCCTTACATTCATGAAGTGCTGGTCTCCAAAGGGATTTTTATCCGTTTTCTTGAGAAAAAGAAGATGTTTTTCGAGAGATGAGTATATATATATATGTTTGTTCTTCAGAAGAAAGGGGATTTTTTTTGGAGAATTTTGGATTTAAAGTTTTTAGGACGGAATATTGGGACAAAATTAGGGTTTGAGAAATCATCAATCTTCTTCTCTAATTTTTCTGATTCTTTGAACAATCAGAAACATACAAAAAAAAAAAAATTTCAGTTTTGCCCTTTTCATTTTCGGATTTCATTATTTTCCAGATTTTACGATTGGTTTAAGTATAAAAAAAAACAAAAAAAAAACAATTATGTTTCTGCTCTTTCAATTTTCGGAATTTTGGGGGTTTTGAAGATGAGTTCGATTGAGCCGTTTGTCAATTCGAGTTTTGTTAGAGGTTCGTTTGAGGTTTTGGGCTGCGGTTCCTAGAGTGATTGTAACGATCCGACCGGTCGTTTTGAGCTCTAGCGCGTTGTTCAGCGGTTGGAAGTCATGAACAACTTCATTTCAAGTATTATGACTTGTGCATATGGTCGGAGTTGCGATTCAGGAAGTTCAGAGTCAAATTGGAAAGAAAATTCTCATTTCGGAAGCCTTAAGTTGAAGAAATTGATTAAGACTGGAATTTGGAGTAAACGACCTCGGAATCAGGATCGGAAGATTCCAGCATGTTTGTATGATGATTTCAGACTTGGGCGTATGTCCGGATTGGGTTTTGGATAACCCGGGAGCATTTCAGTGTATATTGTGGAAGTCAGCATTTTTGAAAGAATTTCCTAAGTTTGGCTGGAAGGCATTTCAGTGTTATAGATATCTGTTTGGGATTCTGAGTCTGGGAATAGCTCCGTATGGTAATTCTGGAGTTGGGAGCGCGATCGGAAGTGAATTCGAATGTCCGTAGGTTATTTTGAAGTCATTTGGCTAAAGATAGAAATTTGAAGGTTTTGAAGAATCTGATCGGAAGTAGAAATTTTGATATCGGTGTCGGAATGCGATTCCGGAAGTTGAAGCAGGTCCATAATGTCGAATATGACTTGTGTGCAAAATTTGGGGTCAATCAGACGTGATTTGATAGGTTTCGGCATCGAATGTAGAAGTTTAAAATTTCAAAGTTCATAAAGTTTGCATTGGAGTACGATTCGTGGTTTCGGTGTTGTTTAATATGATTTGAGACCTCGAGCAAGTCTGTGGGGTGTTATGGGACTGAGTCGTGTGATTGGACGGGGTCCCGGGGTCCTCGAGTGTGTTTCGGGGTGGTTTCGGATCATTTCAGGCTGTTTTGAGATGGCTATTGCTAGTGTCTGGTGTTGTTCTTCGCGTTCACGGGGACCCCTTCGCATTCGCAAAGAAGAATTTGGCATTAGGGACTTTACTCTTCGCGTTCGCGTACAGTGCCTCGCGTTCGCGAAGAAGGAAAATACCTGCTGCGCAGGTCTGACTTCGGAGGCTCATATCTCACAATCTATAAGGAATTTTGAGATGATGTAAACATTAAAGTTGTAGCCCTTTGTGTCTAGTTTGAAGAGGAAAATCCTTGTTCTGCATAGAGGTAAGTATTTTGATCATTAAAACTCGATTATGGATGATTATAGAATATAAAACCAGTGTAAATTTATGAAAAATCAGTAGAAAAATTGGGTTTTAGGGCTTGAGATTATGAGACC